>JAQIUQ010002609.1:12500-21863 GCA_030378365.1 Hybognathus amarus | reverse complement strand
TGTATATATATATATATATATATATATATATATATATATATATATATATATACACAAAATAACTTTTATTTTGGATGTGATTATCGTGATAAATCAAAATATAATATAACGCATACAAATATTTTTGCACATAAAACAACACAACAGAAATAACGCAATATTAGTGTGCAAGAGAGATGTGGGTAACAAGGTTTCATTAGTTAACGTTTGTTCGAGTATTTAGTAATCTTTGTAAATATCTTGTATTGTCCGTCCTTCAGAAAGCGAATTACTACGGCTCCCTGCTGGAATCTTCCACGGTGTGTTTGGGATCGGGACCCGACGGAGAGGTCTACGTCCCCTTCCGAGATCTGCTGCCGATGGTGCATCCCAATGACATTCGTGTTCGACGGTAAATACTGCGATGAAGAACAAACATTCGCTTCGGGACGGTCTTTGGCCCTTATTCTAATTATGTAAGCTCATATTTTAAAGCAAGTGCATTAGGGCGCATAAATCCACTTTTGCTAGTTTAACGACAGGAGAAAGTGTCGGCGCTCCCCGGCGCATGATCTAAAAGTGTGTCTCTGTTCTCCTGATGAGGAACGGGGGTTTTTTGTCTCTAGTTGTCTCAGAGTGTGTGTGTAATAAACAGAGTGTGTGTTTAATTAGCAGAGTGTGTGTAATAAGCAGAGTGCACGTACATGTCCAATTTAAAAAATAAAATAAAATAAAATAAAACAATTCTGTGCCATTGACTATTGAACGTAGACCAGCAGCTCATGGACAGATTAGAAAATGAAAACTGCGTCGGGCTGAAACTCGCAAAACACACTTGCGTCGCGCCTGTGTGTGTGTGTGTGTGTGGGCGCATTATCTCACACTCCTGTTGTTGCTCATCACTGATGCAGGCTGGGATATCTCGTCTCTGGATCTGGGCGGGGCCATGGAGCGCGCGCAGGTTCTGGATTGGAGCCTGCAGGAGAAGCTCCGCCCACTCATGAACCAGCTCAAGCCCAGACCCTCCGTATACATCCCAGAATTCATTGCTGCGAACCAGGAGCACAGGGCGGACCACCTCATCAGAGGAACCAAAGCAGAGCAGGTGCACTGTTCACTTCACTGGGACTGAAATCATTACATATTAACATATTATAACGAGGCTGGAAGTAAATATTTGATGTCTACGAGTCCGGCTGACAGAGGTTTGGAAACATGTTACTAATAATTTTACTCTACATAATTTGTGGGACTTACATAATGTACACTTACTCTCACACACACACACACACACACACACACACGTTTTGTAATGTTGATGATGTGTGTGTATCAGGTGGCTCAGATCCGCAGAGACATCTGTGACTTCCGACAGAAGAGTGGCGTCGAGAAAGTCATCGTTCTCTGGACCGCAAACACCGAGAGATTCTGTGACGTGGTTCCTGGCGTCAACGACACCGCGGAGAATCTGCTGAACACCATCGAGGTGTGTGTGTGTGTGTGTGTGTGGAGAATAAACCCCCTCAGGCTGATGAAGACCTGATCCTGATCACCCCGTCGGGTTTATTCTGAGATAACAATCGGCTGGATTTACATGATCACGTACTGAACATGAACTACCAGTAAAAGCTCATGTATTACTGTGTCCGTATGCGTTTATCGTCCTCTCGTGTGTCGTCCCAGAGCGGGGGGAAGTGTCTCCCTCCAGCATGTTTGCGGTGGCCAGTATTCTGGAAGGTTGTGCGTATATCAACGGCTCCCCGCAGAACACGTTCGTCCCCGGGGCCGTGGATCTGGCCGTGCAGCGAGGAGTCTTCATCGGCGGAGAGCGACTTCAAATCCGGCCAGACCAAACTCAAGTCGGTTCTGGTGGACTTCCTCGTCAGTGCTGGAATCAAGGTAAGAGTCGTGTTTCCCGAAACCATCGTTCTAACGAACATTAATCGTGGTTGAATGACCAATATGCGACAGTCTGGTTTCGAGAAACAGTCGTGATTAGTTGATCTATAATCATAACGCATCCTGACAAAGGGTCAAAATCCATATAAAGACAGTCCAAGAACAAGACCTCAGAAGAGCACTCTGACACTGAGTTCAGACAAAGGATTCTGGGAAATGCAGTTCATGATGTGGTGGGGGTGTGGGGAGACACCTCTAGTGGACACCAAGGGTACACCAACCAGACGCTAACATTATAATTTTATATGTTTTCAGCCAACTAGTATAGTGAGTTATAATCACCTGGGGAACAACGACGGGCTGAACCTGTCGGCGCCGCAGCAGTTCCGCTCCAAGGAGATCTCCAAGAGCAACGTCAGTGGACGACATCGTGCGGTCCAATCACATCCTGTTCCGGCCCGGGGAGAAGCCCGACCACTGCGTGAGTGTGTGTGTGTGCGTCTCATCTGAGTAAATATTCACCTCTGCTCAAGAGTTTGGGGTCAGTAAGATTTTTTTATTCATCAAGGACACATTAAATTGATCTGTTTATGTTTATTGATCATCAGATCCTCATATTAGAGTGATTTGTGAAGGATCATGTGACTCTGAAGACTGGAGTAATGATGATAAATTCAGCTTTGATCACAGGAATAAATTACACTTTACTGTATATTCACATAGAGAACAGATGATTTACACTGGAATATTATATCACATTTTTACTACATTTTTGATCAAATAAATGCAGCTTTGGTGAGCAGAAGAGACTCTTTTAAACATGTTTGAACATTATGTTCATATACTAAATGTTCACATACATATAGTTCATGTACTATATAATCTAGCATTTTGAAAATGGTATTTTCCAGTAAACAAGGAAAGATGCAATGCAAATATAATGTGCAAATATACCATAAATATTATGTGTGTGAACAGGTGGTTATTAAATATGTCCCCTATGTGGGCGACAGCAAGCGTGCGATGGATGAGTACACCTCTGAGATCATGATGGGAGGAACCAACACCATCGCCGTGCACAACACCTGCGAGGTCAGTCGCGCGCGCAGAAACACGTCTAATATCACCAAACATTACTGAGAACTCATGGCTGTTGATTATGAATGCAGCGGTCACTTTTCATGCAACTCTGAATCAACATGCTCATTTGTTTACAAACAAGTATTCATTAATGGGCTCATTGTTTCTGCTTTTAATTAATACTTTTTTCGCTAATTGTGATTTTGTATATGTGCATTTCTGAAATGCATAACTCAAGTTTCCTCTGATAACAGAACACCGTACATAGGGAATGCGGAGTTGACGTCACGCCATGTTGCATTATGGGTCCGCCGCCATATTTACAGGATCACGCCCAATACCGCTGTATTTAAATGCATGTTTTGGAGGCTGTGTTTGGATTTTCTGTCGAGATTGTAATAAACGTCGATATGGTTGTTCAGTTCAACTGCCATAGCATGTCACACGATCGTTCAGTGAGGAAACCGAACAACGGAATACGTTTTTTCACCTTTCTTTCTTGGAAAAAACAATAAGGGAAGCAGGTCGAGGAGCTGACGAGAAGAAGCCGGATCGCGTAGGGGATGAGGAAGTAATGAGGAAAAACGCAATAATGAGGAAAAACTTTACTTAATGTCCTCCACAGCATACTATGTTTGTTAAAAGTTGTAAAAAGCAAGAGGTTGTGTATTGTATATTCATCGATGACTAACAGTTAGGAGGATAGTTGACTTTGTGGTTCAAGTTCTTGTTAGCAGATGATAAAGCTAGGACACATTGCATGAATCAAATTATATTTATTTTGTTTTCAATTAACAATTTGCTTTGATATTCTGTACATCTCTTTACATGCCTTTCTTTAAAACGTTTGTGAATCATGTTTTATATAACTGCTTAATAAATACATTAAGTGACTTCTCTGTTTATGTACTGATTGCATCCGCAAAGACCCTTTAAGTACACATAAAAGGGCAAAGATACATCAAACTATTTTAAAATAAACTACCAAATACCCTCATTTTTACACGTGTCATCAACATTAAATGATGACAATAAGGCACAGTTGTATTTAACAAGTTACCACATCTTGTGGCATTATAAAGTAATGTACATTGTTTTTCTTGCACAACCTATGAAAACTCAACATATAGACTGAAAATAGCAAGTTAACATTAACTATGAGAGCTACTTTTCAGGTAGAATAGCTTGAACTTTATGTACAATAGTAACGTTAATCAACTTAGCATAGGCTTCGAACACCAAAACTAAATCAGATGTATCAACGTTGTTTATCGCGGATAGTTTGTCCAAATTACGTTTTTTTTGGCAGTGGCATTTAGTTTATTCTGGTAGGGTCCCTTCTCTCTTTCTTTAAACATCTCCATTTCTTCCGTTCTTCTTCAAATTTGCCTCGTTTTAGCCAAACACCTACTATTATCCCGAAGGTAAACAAAGATCGTGCCTGTAAAGATGGCGCCCACGTCCCATAATGCAACACGGCGTGACGTACCTCCGCATTCCCTATTGAAAGCGCTGTTCTAATAAATGTGAATTGCTGTTACCGTGGTGATGATAAGGACTCTCTGCTGGCCAGTCCGATTATCCTGGATCTGGTGATCCTGACAGGAGCTGTGCCAGAGGATCACGTTTCTGCACTTCGAGAGGATCCGGAGATTCCCAGAGTTTCCACAGCGTCCTGTCGCTGCTTCAGCTTCCTGTGTAAAGCCCCGGCTCGTGCCACAGGGGGCGCCAGTGGTCAACGCCTTCTTCCGTCAGCGCGCGTGCATCGAGAACTGTCATGAGGTGAGAGGAGATCTGAGGCCTTCTGGAACACGTCTCTCTCTCGTGGGTCAAAATGACCCGAAGACCTACAATTATACTTATTTTATTTATTTATTTATTTATTTTATTCTTTAATGCAATTTTTTTTTATATGTGATAAAAAATATATAATTTATATATATATATATATATATATATATATATATATATATATATACACACACACACACTACCGGTCAAAAGTTTAAGATCGGTAAGATTTTTATGTTTTTAAAAGAAGTCTCTTCTGCTCACCAAGGCTGCAGTTTTTTGATAAAAAATACACACAAAAAAGCAGTAATATTGTGAAATATCATGACAATTATGACTTTTTTTATGTTAATATATATTAAAATGTAATTTATTCCTCTGAATTTTCAGCATCATTACTCCAGTCTTCAGTGTCACATGATCCTTCACAAATCACTCTAATATGATGATTTTATGCTCCAAAAACATGTATGATTATTATCCATGTTGAAAACAGTTTTTACATGTTTATTTCAGGATTCTTTGATGAATAGAAAGTTCAAAGAACAGCATTTATTTAATTAGAATCTTTTCTAACATTATAAATGTCTTTACTGTAACTTTTGATCAATGTAACTCATCCTTGATGAATAGAAGTTTTGATTTCTTATTTATTTCCCCCAAAAATAAAATACAAATTCTTACTGACCCCAAACTTTTTAAAGGGTAGTGTTTAATGTAACAAAAGCTTTCCATTTCAGATAAAAGCTGTTCTTTTGAACTTTCTATTCATCAAAAGAATCCTGAAATAAAAATGTAAAAAACTGTTTTCAACATGGATAATAACCATACATGTTTTTGGAAGCATAAAATCATCATATTAGAGTGATTTGTGAAGGATCATGTGACACTGAAGACTGGAGTAATGATGCTGAAAATTCAGAGGAATAAATTACATTTTAATATATATGAACATAAAAAAGTCATTTGAAATTGTCATAATATTTCACAATATTACTGTGTTTTTTGTGTATTTTTTTATCAAAAACTTTTGAACCGGTGGTGTATATATATATGTATATACACATATATACATGTGACCCCTCATATATAAAAAATATATATATATTTTTAAAATATATATATATATATTTTATATGGACCCCTTCTGATGAACACTCATTTTTTTTAAATAGTTGAGGGTCAAAATGACCACGAGTGAAGGATGAGTGTGAAATCATTTGCATGTATTGAGTGTGTGTGTGTGTGTGTGTGTTGTGCAGGGCTTGTCTCGGCCTCCCGCCTCAGAACCACATGCAGATGGAGCACAAGATGGAGAAGAGCTTCATGTGTTCTCCTGAAAACCCCGTCCAGCGACCCGTCCTCGTCAACGGCAAGATGGACCACAGCAGCGCCGTACCAGTCCGCCAAATACATCGAGACCAGAGGCCATGAGAAGATGCAGCACTCCGTCTCATAGAAACACACACACCAGACGCTGAACGTTCACCACTCCTTTAACTTTGGCATTACAGTCCTTTACGAATCTCTCACTGATTTATAGATCTGCATTTGACTATGAAAATATGAATGGCTTCTGTTAGTTTAGTGAGTTGTGTACTTCTGAATCCATGCTTTCTCAACCATGAAGGGTTTTCCAGGTTTTGTGCATTAATGCACTGAGGAAAAACCACTAGTTTCTGTTGGTTAAACAAAAAGAAGAAAAACATCATTCCTGAAAGTGAATTGAAGAAGAAAATGATGATGAAAGTCATTCTGCTCATAGGCCTATACTACTATAAACATTTAGCACAAAACTGGGAGTAATATTATTCAAAAGAATAAATTAGATTAAAATCACTGACTAAAAATTATTTGCCAAAATACGTTATTTATGTAATCAAATGGATTTATGTAAAAAAAGTGCTTTAAGGAATAGTTATTCATTTGTTAAATAGATTAAAATAAATACAATTACACAAATTGGATTAAATAAATAACAATTTTAATAGTATATTTAGCCAAAAATACAGATAATTTTAGATTCATAATAGTTTTTCAGAAATCGGGTGTTTGTAAAAGATACCTTTTAAATTGTAGAACGGAGGCCGAGGACAATTCGCCGATTGGCTGAGGCCTACTAATATTCTGGTTTGATAGATTTAACAACTATTTTTGTTTAACGGTGACTATTTTATATTTATTTGTCTCACTAACATTTAGATATAAACGAATAAAAACAAAAATATATACCTATGTTCTTGTAAAACACTAGCGAAAGCGATGAGACCTGATTTCTTCGTGGTCCATAAATGACTCAATCAAAAAGACATTTTCTCATTGCTTTTGTTGTGCCATTCTGTGTGAAAGTGTTTTCACCCTCTTGTTCTGCTGTATTTGTCAAATTAGAATGTTTTCAGCAATGGAAAATAGTTTTGCAAAATGTTCTAAATTACAGTTTGCAAACTCTGTAACACTGAGTAACACTTTAAACAATAAACACTGGTGTGTAGAATAGGTCATTGTGCACGTGGTACGATATGTAAATACTCAGTCATAAGATAATAACCTGTGACGTCAGTTCATTTCTGAAACAGTGTGTCCCTCTAGTGGATGCGAACAGAAAAAATACAGGTGATTAAAGTAATAAACCCTGATTCGCATATATTGCATGAAATACGTTTAAACGTAAACATAAATGCATTCATTTTTTCACTTACAGTCAATAAATGAGATGCGCGGTACCGACCGGGGTAAAGATAGTTTGCGGTTTGATTTTCAGATTTCTAGGTCCCGCAGTGCGGTGTCGATGGACATGCAAATGATATCTCATTTCGTTATTTATGATTTGTGAATTCGTGTAACGGTGTTACTCCGGTCCGAAATTATAATTTTTTTTTTCTGAATTTTTATTTTTAATTGGGTAACTCCAAAAGTCGGTCACTAGAAGTCTGAACCCAGTGCCTTAAATGCTAAATTCAATATACAGAAAACTTTCTCAGTTTATATTCGAATCTGAATTAAACATGCTCTTAATGTGATTTATTACATGATTAACTTAATATATTTTCCATGTACATTTCTGAAATGCACTTTCTGTAAGCTGCTTAGATATGCATTGTGAAAAGTGCTATACATTTGAATTGAATTGAATTTAAAATCCTTCAAGAACATTAAATGGAAACGCTGAAACTGCAGCATTGAGTGATTCATGATAAAATCAGCTTCATCACAGACATCACCGACATATCTATCGACTTAAATATACAGTAGATTTTAAATCTTTTATCTTATGTGTGAGACTGACTGGAAATCGTTTTTCTTTTTTTAGTTATTGCTTGTGTTATTGCAAAAATAAAATTAGAACTGAATAAAACATTCTTTGACTTTATAAAGACGATAAAAAAAACGTTTTATTTGTGTGCGCATGGAGGGTTACAATAGCAGTAGATTTCCACATTTTCCAGAATCATATGAGAGACAATCCCCGAAACCCGGTGGTGGACACCGGAAGTAAAGGATGCTGTCAAGCTGAAGAAGGAGTCCTATCGGGCCTGGTTGGCCTGTGGGACTCCGGAGGCAGCTGACAGGTACCGGCAGGCCAAGCGGACTGCGGCCTGGGTGGTTGTGGAGGCAAAAACTCGGGCCTGGGAGGAGTTCGGTGAGGCCATGGAGAAGGACTATCGGCTGGCCTCGAAGAGATTCTGGCAAACTGTCCGGCGCCTCAGGAGAGGGAAACGGTCCCTACCAATGCTGTTTACAGTAGGGGTGGGCGGCTGTTGACCTCAACTGGGGATGTCGTCGGACGGTGGAAGGAATACTTCGAGGATCTCCTGAATCCCGCTGTCACGTCTTCCATTGAGGAAGCAGAGGCTGAGGGCTCAGAGGTGGACTGGTCCATCACCCTAGCTGAGGTCACCGAGGTAGTCAAGAAACTCCTCGGTGGCAAGGCACCGGGGGTGGATGAGATCCGCCCTGAATACCTCAAGTCTCTGGATGTTGTGGGGCTGTCTTGGTGTGAAGCGGCTGGGATGAGAATCAGCACCTCCAAATCCGAGGCCATGGTCCTCAGTCGGAAAAGGGTGGCTTGCTCACTTCAGGTGGGTGGAGAAATCCTTCCTCAAGTGGAGGAGTTTAAGTATCTTGGGGTTTTGTTCACGAGTGAGGGAAGGATGGAACGGGAGATTGACAGACGGATCGGTGCAGCTTCTGCAGTAATGCGGTCGATGTACCGGTCTGTTGTGGTGAAGAAGGAGCTGAGCCGTAAGGCAAAGCTCTCCATTTACCGGTCAATCTACGTTCCTACTCTCACCTATGGTCATGAGCTTTGGGTCATGACCGAAAGGACAAGATCCCGGATACAGGCGGCCGAAATGAGCTTTCTCCGCAGGGTGGCTGGGCGATCCCTTAGAGATAGGGTGAGAAGCTCGGTCACTCGGGAGGAGCTCAGAGTAGAGCCGCTGCTCCTCCACATCGAGAGGGGTCAGCTGAGGTGGCTTGGGCATCTGTTCAGGATGCCTCCTGGACGCCTCCCCGGGGAGGTGTTCAGGGCACGTCCCACTGGGCGGAGGCCCCGGGGAAGACCTAGGACACGCTGGAGAGACTATGTCTCCCGGCTGGCCTGGGAACGCCTCG
>JAQIUQ010002609.1:5000-7500 GCA_030378365.1 Hybognathus amarus | reverse complement strand
GTGTGTGTGTGTGTGTGTAGTGTTACGGGGATCATAACCTGCGTGTGAACGGAAGTGCTCCTCAGTATCCGCTGTGTGCGATGCAGCTCTTCTCACACATGCACGCCGTGACCGACACCGTGACGTGCATGAGGCGCACGGACCTCCAGAACCGCTTCAGCATCAACCCAGGTGCACACACTCACACACACTCACACGCACACACACACTGCCTTATCAATGAAGATTGTTCTCTGGCTCCACTGGTCAGCTGATCATGTGACCTGTCTGCCTCCTCTCAGAGGTCATGTGTGACCCCTTGAGTGATTTCAACGTGTGCAGTACGACTCGACTCAACCCTGAACAACAGCCCAAGGGTCACAAGGCCAATGCGAACCGTCGTACATCGCAGCCACACGGGTGAGGAACACACACCAACACACACACACCAAAACACACACACACTGACAAAACACACTGAACACTCCAAACACACTCCAAACACACTCCAAACACACACCAACAACACACACCAACAACACACACCAACACACCAACAACACACCAACAACACACACCAACAACACACACCAACAACACACACCAACAACACACACCAACAACACACACCAACAACACACACCAACAACAACACCAACAACACACACCAACAACACACACAAATGCACTGACACAGCATCATCAGCAGAATGTGTGTGTAATCTGACAACAGAATCCATTTGTGGCCATTTCCCATAATTTGTTGTTTCCTTCAGGAGAAGAGTGTGTGTGGACTCCACCAGACGTCTCTAATCTCTAATACATCATCCAAACACAGTCTTGGTTGATCATGTGATCTATGTAACCATGTGACTTTGTAAATGAAGGTTAGTGGCCATTGATAAAGGTCATGTGACCGAAACGTTTGCTGTTGTTGATCTGATCTCGCTGCGTCTGATGACTCTCGTCTGAGTGAGAGGCTGTGTGTGTGTGTGTGTGTGTTGATGCTGAAAGGCTGTGAGCTCTTCGTGTCCTTCAGGAAGTAGAAATGAAGGTTGTTGTGTCTCAGCTGACGGCAGGTCGAATTCTTCTGGGAGGAGGCTCCAGCGGCCGAAGGAACCGTGTCTGGGATCGTCACCCTGTTGGCTGCCGTTCATGCGCTTCAGCCTGTCACTCAAGAGGCTCCGCCCCTCGCAACATGCTTCTTCACCTTCTTCCCAAGGGGTCAGTGTTTCGCCATGTTCACACTCTGAGGACACACAACCCATGCCTGTCCACACACTCACCGGCACAGGCCAGATGTTGTGGAAGTGTGATTATGATATAACAGGGTTATCTCTCGCCCTCTCTCTCTCTCGCCCTCTCTCTCTCTCGCCCTCTCTCTCTCTCTCCCTCTCGTCTCTCTCTCGCCCTCTCTCTCTCTCGCCCTCTCTCTCTCTCTCGCCCTCTCTCTCTCTCTCGCCCTCTCTCTCTCTCTCTCTCCCTCTCTCTCTCTCTCGCTCTCGCCCTCTCTCTCTCTCTCTCTCTCTCTCTCTCTCGCCCTCTCTCTCTCTCTCTCGCCCTCTCTCTCGCCTCTCTCCTCTCTCTCTCGCCCTCTCTTCTCTCGCTCTCTCTCTCTCTCTCTCGCCCTCTCTCTCTCTCTCTCGCCCTCTCTCTCTCTCTCTCGCCCTCTCTCTCTCCCTCTCTCTCTCGCCCTCTCTCTCTCTCTCTCTCTCTGCCCTCTCTCTCTCTCTCTCTCCCTCTCTCTCTCTCTCTCGCCTCTCTCTCTCTCTCTCTCTCTCTCTCTCTCTCTCTCTCGCCCTCTCTCTCTCTCTCTCTCTCTCTCTCTCTCTCTCGCCCTCTCTCTCTCTCGCCCTCTCTCTCTCTCTCTCTCGCCTCTCTCTCTCTCTCTCACCCTCTCTCTCTCTCTCTCGCCCTCTCTCTCTCTCTCTCTCTCTCTCTCTCTCGCCCTCTCTCTCTCTCTCTCTCTCTCTCTCTCTCTCTCTCTCTCTCTTCGCCCTCTCTCTCTCTCTCTCTCTCTCTCTCTCTCTCTCTCTCTCTCTCTCTCTCTCTCTCTCTCCCTCTCTCTCTCTCTCTCTCTCTCTCTCTCTCTCTCTCTCTCTCTCTCTCTCTCTCTCTCTCTCTCTCTCTCTCTCTCTCTCTCTCTCTCTCTCTCTCTCTCTCTCTCTCTCTCTCTCTCTCTCTCTCTCTCTCTCTCTCTCTCTCTCTCTCTCGCCCTCTCTCTCTCTCTCTCTCTCTCTCTCTCTCTCTCTCTCTCTCTCTCTCTCTCTCTCTCTCTCTCTCTCTCTCTCTCTCTCTCTCTCTCTCTCTCTCTCTCTCTCTCTCTCTCCCTCTCTCTCTCTCTCTCTCTCTCTCTCTCTCTCTCTCTCTCTCTCTCTCTCTCTCTCTCTCTCTCTCTCTCTCTCTCTCTCTCTCTCTCTCTCTCTCTCTCTCTCGCCCTCTCTCTCTCTCTCTCTCTCTCTCTCTCTCTCTCTCTCTCTCTCTCTCTCGCCCTCTCTCTCTCTCTCTCTCTCTCTCTCTC
>JAQIUQ010002606.1:0-157611 GCA_030378365.1 Hybognathus amarus | reverse complement strand
CGGGGTACGATACGTCATTGACTGATCTCACCCACATATTATTGTTAAAATCTAATCTCTCACCATTTACAAATAGTTGGAAACATTTTGATATTTGTAATAATCAACTAAACAAATATATAACATTTGGTGTATTTTTTCTCAATATTTTACTAAAAATCTGTCGTTCAATAATGTAATTGGACCTTAATCTGAACAAAAGGTGTCACCAGGTCTCACATATTCTACTCAATGTGTTAAAATTAATTTAGAAATGAGAAGAGACATTTAAGACTAGGTAAGAGAGGTACATCAAAGAGGCACAAGAGATATTTTTATAGCACTGTTTTCGTCTCTCAGACAAGGCAAGAGACTGGATTAAAATTCAGCTCATATCATCACCCCCTGCGTATTTGGCGCCGCTTACGCAGTAGTCAAGAAGAGTGAAGCACCTACACTAGACCCCGGCAGAGCTTATGGGACACATACCGATGTCAAGATCATCTGCATGCGAACCTTGGCTCGAGCCACGGCACTGACATATTAGTACGTGGGCCTTTCATTAGCAGCGTGGGCTCATGCAGTTCTTACACAGTCTCGTCCACTATTTTTAATGTCAGCGCATTCTCCCCAGGATACGTCTATAGCACATGGTGGAGAAAGCCATCTGCGGTTCAACCGCCACCAACCACAACATGCCCTTCTAAACCTCATTGCCCCTGAGGGAGTCTGCCATGATGGCACCAGAGGAGGAACTCCTCTCTCATCTAATTCACCTAAAAGGCCGAAGAACTCCTCATCTGACCACCATAAACAGCCTTTGTCCCAGTGGTTAAATGATTAATACAGTCAGCATGGCAGCCTTGTTTACAGCATCTGAAGGAAGGTTTCCACTGCATAATGCCAAACACTAAGTGTTGACAATCCTCTCTCCTGAGCGTCTACATAATACATGACACCAGCCAAACATGGAAAACAGCAACAGCCTGTGCGCCTGAGCCGATCTGCGCTTACGTGACCTGACAGGCCGTGAGCTCAAGCACACCTGGTTTACACGTCATCAAAAACCGCCGATCAAGTCGACAGGTTACGGACAGACTGTGAGGAAAATCTTCCATATCACTATAGATGCAGTTAAAATGGAAGATTTTCCTCACAGTCTGTCCGTAACCTGTCGACTTGATCGGCGTTTGATCTGAACGTGTAAACCAGGGTGTGCTTGAGCTTCACGGCCTGTCAGGTCACGTCAGCGGAGTCGGCTCGGCGCACAGGCTGTTGCTGTTTTCCCATGTTTGGCTGGTGTCATGTATTATGTAGACGCTCAGGGAGAGGATTGTCAACACTTAGTGTTTGGCATTATGCAGTGGAAACCTTCCTTCAGATGCTGTAAACAAGGCTGCCATGCTGACTGTATTAATCATTTAACCACTGGGACAAAGGCTGTTTATGGTGGTCAGATGAGGAGGCTTTCTTCCAGCCTTTTAGGTGAATTAGATGAGAGAGGAGTTCTTCCTCTTGCATATCATCATGGCAGGATCCCCTCAGGGGCAATGAGGTTTAGAAGGGCATGTTGTGGTTGGTGGCGGTTGAACCGCAGATGAGCCTGCCCTTTAAAGGCCCATATACCTATCTAGACGTGTCCTGGGGAGCAATCACTGACATTAAAACTCAATTAGTGGACGACTCTGTAAATACTGCATGAGCCCGGCGCTTTGCTTAATGAAGGCCCAGAGCAGGGTTCCAGCTTTACATCTTGATATGTCAGGATCGTGGCTGCCTGCGAGCCAGTATGTCAGTCCAAAGGGAGGTTCACATGCAGATGAGTGTTGACAGTCGGGTGCAATTGTCATTCAGCGTGTCTCATGCCCTCCCCGGGGTCTCATCTCGCTTTACTGTGGTGCTTCACTCTTCTTTGGCTCCTGCTCATCAGCACACACACCAATACGCAGGGTAAATTGAGATATGAGCTCGAATTTTAATCCACTAAGTCAGTCTATTTGCCTTGTCCTGAGGGAGTGTTCAGAACGCTGACTGAAAAATCTGTTGTGTATCGCCTGAATGGCCTCTTCTGCCTCTACCTCATCTTAAATGCTCTGTATTTCTCATTTCTCATGATTAATTTTAACACATTGGTAGACACTCTGTGTAGACCTTGGTAGACACTCTGTGGTCACACTTAAGATTAGGGTCCAATTCACGTTATTGAAGGTACAATATGCAGGATTTTTGCAGTAAAATATCCAAAAACCACTAGGCCAATGTTATATATTTTGTTTAGTTGATTATTTACAATATCCGAAATGTTTCCAACTATTTGTAAATCGTGAGAAAATTGAGATTTTTAACCAAGGAAACGGGACGTGTGAGCATGGGTGAGGAGTCGCCAGTCAATGACGTCATATCCGCGTTACCCGGTTTCCGCTAGGTTTGACCTCGTACTCCAATAGTAACCATGGGACAACTGGGTTGGTTATGCCTGTTATGCGTGCTCAACAGCGTGAGCGTCCCTAGCAGGGTTTTGCCCAAACAATATGGACCATGGCAAGCAGACTTTGAGACAAAAAGAGGAGTAAAACGAAGATCAACATCTTTCGAGATGCCAAGAGCTCCACGTCCGTGACTATCTTCGACTTGACAGAGACGCGAGTGTTGCATGCTACTTGAGCAAACAGGTGAGCAAAGTAAAGTAACGTGTGTAAAACTAATCAATGTTATATAGTTCAACATGATGAAAAGTTAGAATATGATCTGTATGTTATTCTCTAATGTTAATCTAGCTTAGTCTCATACAGTCAACAAACAACCTAACTAACAACATTCAACACACACAAATGCAGTTTAGTGTGATAGGGTAACCTTTAGAGCAAGTGAAACAGCGCTGCGTTACCTCAAGTTTAATTTCTCTAATAAACTGACCTGTGTGAGTAATTCAGCGTGTAGTTCGGTAGAATGAAATGTCCTTATTCCTTTATATCCGCGGGACTCGCGTTGCGTGTGGCGCTGGTATACGTCTAGCAATCGCGTTCTGCTTCAAACCACAGTCATGTTAAAAACATCAATGTATTCACTCATCCATAAAAGATCCATCAGCTTGACGACAAGATCCATAATTCCGCTTAATGCGGAATATACGTCATTAATATACGCCTTTGTTACTGTAAGAGGTTAGCGACCCCTGGTGGTGAAACATCTTGCATATTGTACCTTAAACTATGACTATTGCCTTAATAGACTCCTACTGCTTATTAATAAGTAGTTAAGTTTAGGTGTCGAATATGGTCATGCAGAATAAGGCAATAACATGTGCTTTTATAAGTACTAATAAACAGCCAATATCCCAGAAATATGCATCCTAATAAGAAACTAGTACATAATGAGAATTGGACCCTAAACTAAAGTGTTACACACTCTTTTTACTGATTATTAAAGAGATAGTTTACCCCAAATTAAAATAGTCATTATTTACTCCAGGGACGTAATCATTTAAGGGATTAAAGGGGATTTAAGGGAATTAAGACAAAGTTATGGTATAAAAAAGTTCTATTTCTGATTGTAGTTATGGAGTAATCGATTTAAACTAATCTACAAAAACTACTTTAAAACATACACACATTCACTATTATTGGTATGTAATGTGTCAGAAAAGCTAAATGTTTCTTGTCTTGTCACCTTAAAGGGATAGTTCACCCAAAAATTACAATTCTGTCATAATTTACTTACCCTTGTGTTGTTCTAACCCATAAGACTTTCATTCCTCTTTGGAACACAAATGAAGATCTTTTTGATGGAATCTTAGAGATTTCTGTCCCTCCATTGACATACGCAACTTGACTCTTCAAAATGTTCATAAAGTGACTTTAAAACTAATCCATATGAATTGAGTGGTTTAGTTATTTGTTTTTGTAGTTGAATATTTAATACAAAAGAGACACAATCACATTATATGACATGAGCGATTATAACGACATGATTTTAATTTTGGGTGAACTATCCCTTTAAGTTATGAATGACATGAATACTGTAAAATGACAGGATATTTTCAAAACTGTGAAATTTCATAAAAAGCGGAGTAGTTGAGTAGTACTACTCACCTCCCTCAGTGTCTGTGGTGGTTCCAGGCCTGATTTACTCAAATTCCTGTCAGTTGAGCAGAATGTTAACGCTGCTATTTTCATTGTCACACTGACTTTGGATGAGGACCAGGGCCTGTCAAGCTCCAACAAAAACACCATAAATTAGGTCCATATGCATCATATTCCAAGTATTTGGAATGTATATACTAGCTTAAGGAACAGGCTCAAATTCATCTGGGAAAAGATTTTCTGCTTTAAATAACTCGTGACATGAGGGTGAATAAATGATAACAGAATTTTCATTTTTTGCATGAAACTCTCCCTCACAGATACTGATAAATATTTTTTAATGGAGTTAATGGACGCCTGCCAGACATCTGTTTAGAAACTTTCATTATATTTTGAAATGTAATTACTTTTGTAAAATGAGACAATGATCCTCTTACTATGAAGGAATATTTTTCCAAATAGAGGAATGTTATAGATCAAGTGCAAATGCCAAAAAACTCATAATAAAAAAACATGGATGTCCTCCAGCATAAGCAGCATAAGAAACAAGTAGTTTCCACAGAATAAATATCCTTTTATGTCATTATTTACTTTTTATGTGTATCACTATGAGTATGAATGAACAGTTGATTATTTTCTCCTGAGGGTCTTTGTTTCTGACAGTGCACTAACTCTCTGCAGCTGTGTTGAAGTGTGTGTGTGCCCACACTAACAGGCTGTGACCTCGCAGCGGTGACAGTCTGCCAGAACTGATTTCCGTTGACTCACTTTTGCTGTGACCACAGTGAGTCCTTCACAGCGCTGCACGGTTCTATGGCTTGCTGCTTTCATACAGTTACTGATGTGCAGTGTTGAGCTAGACTTACAAAATGCAGCAGGCAAGCTTTCAAAAAAATAAAAAAATAAAAATAGTGTTCATTTATCTGTCCCAAACTAGCAGGATCTAAAAGTATTCGTAACACGTCATACTACTTAATCCTAATAACCATAACTATTCCTTTACCAAGAGCTAACTTAACAGTAATAATAGTGTTATTTACCAACCTGATCGATCACATTAAATGCATATTTATGGCACACACGTGTAATTTATACGATAAAGTGAGTTTTTATGTGCATTTGATACGCATTTGGTTGGTTAGGGTAGGTTTAGGTGTGGGTTGGGGTGCATGTATATTATACGTTTGGTAGAATTAGTGGTGTGGGGTGTGTGTGTATTACACGCAAATGAACTGCGTATCAAATGCAGCGAAAAACTGCGTCTCACATGCACGTAAAAACTCATTTTGCGTATGAATTACACGACAATACACAATGCGTGTAATAGAGACGCATTTACACGTATTTACAGTGTCAATAAATTAAGAACTCACTATTTGCATATAGCCTATATTAACAATGTAGAGTCTACAATATATAAACTATGAATAAGCTATAATAGTTTGATAATCATTTGTAAGCACTTTATTACTGTATACTGTGTTAGCAAATATTTAAAGTTGGCATGAAATTGAAATCTACCATTATATTTTCATGATGTGAAAAAATTATGTTATTGATATTTTCTGTGAAATTAATTTAATGAAAATTTAATCCGGAAGAAAATAATGCTACTTCTCTTACATCACTCTAAATGTATTACAGATCTAAAGTGATGACAGTTAAATCAGTGAATTCTGTTTTTTTAAACGATCCATTAAAACAAACTGTTCAAATGAACCAATTCGGCTAAAATTAAGTTAGAGAGCAAGAGTGTGTTATTCAGTGGATCTCAACATTGAGTCTACTGACAAATCATAAAACATTCTATAGCATACTACAAAAGTTATATCCACTTCCTCTGCACTGGGTATACTAGTTGTATGCACCACCATGTGGTATTTACTTAAAAATAGGCATTGAGTCTCATGTGTAAAATACACACACTTTCTTGCATGCCTTGCTTTTTTGCCCGTTGAAAGTCTGTGATTTCATTGAAATGATATCAAATGGTGGCAGGCTGCGACATGCACTGTGCCTTTACCCATAAGTATTCATCAATAAAAATATTATTTCAATGAAATGTTGTAGGCTGCTGCTTCAATACCCAGCTCTTTCAAAGAGGATTTTCATCACTTCTATTCTTTCATGTAGTCGTGATAGTCTTTGAAGAGACCTGTCACACTGGCTGTCAGCTACAGGTGCGAACACAAGACAGCCCGTTGCAATTGTGTGTGGTGGCACAAACATCGCAATGTCATTCTAACTTAACTTCCCTGACGAGAGATGTGCATAAAGACATCTGCGGTCAGGGAGATGAGTGCATGACACTACATCACCGGGCCTTTACATTACACAAGCTTTTTTTTCACGATAGACTCCATGAGTATAAAACCCTCTGGAGTGGACTGGCAAAACAGTGTGATTTATGGAGTCATTTGTGTTTTGAGCACTTACAGACAACATGGCATCATTATTTTTCCATAAACATACACGCCACTTTCAAGTCTAATGGCGTGTTATCTATGCGCATTTTGAGCTACGCCGTTAAATGTCCGAGACGAAACGAAGCAAAATGCACATCTACATTTGGGGAGCGATATTTTTTATTTCCTCAGGATGGTAGGGGAAGACTCATAAATGCTATTAACCACAGTGACGGGTAGGTTTAGGGACGGGGTTGGGGTAGGTCATATATTTATATATACAGTAATATAACGTTAAGTCGACGTGCGTTAACACGCTGAAAAGCGATTATACATGTTGATAGCACGCCAAAAATGGAAATACGAATTGGCGTGTCATACATAAGCCATTTCATGAGATCAGTCTGCTTCAAAGCAACCGAACTTAGTTCATAGCCACCAAAGCACGTCTGTTTTAATTAAAAGTGAATTTTTTAATCTGGCATTTTTAAAGCATCCGCTCCTATAGTGTTGTTCTGAGGACAGGGCAGCCGCCAGACCCAGAGACCAAGCTGCTCTTTAGGAACATTTGTATTTGAGCCTGGCCAGGCCTCCACTAATCCCTCTTAGGGCATCCATCGCATCACTCTCTCCCGGCTCTCCTCGTGATCAATACACAATACATCAAAGGTTAGGTGGAGATGGGCCCATTCTTTGAAGCCGTGTGTGTAGAGCGGGATTTGCTGAGCTAACATCGTCCAGTGAAGCCACCTTTTGATTGAGCTTGTTTGGCCGGAGCTACTTCTGTTTGCTGAGGGGCAGAGGAGAATCTGAATGAAGAACAGCCAATGTCTCTCTGTTATCTCTCGTCTCTGTCAAAGCCAATATAAGGCCACTGCCAGATTTTTTTTGCCCACTGGACACATTCCAAATAGCTAAGTATAAGCTATTCGCTATGTGTTACTACGTATACTGCAAAAAAACATATTAAACAAAATCAGTTTGAGAATATGAGCTCAATGAAGGCCTCAAAACATTACCAGTCCTTACTCATACCATACATATGTATATGTATTAGGGCTGTCAAACGATTAATCAGATACGACGCAAAAGTTTGTTTAAATATGTGGGTGCACTGTGTATAATTATTTTATATATATATATATATATATATATATATATATATATATATATAGGGTGCACTGTGTATAATTATTTTGTATATATATATAAATACACACACATGCATCTATATTTAAGAAAAAATATTATTTATATATAAAATATTTATATTTATATATTAAATAAATAAAAATATATTATATATAATATAAATAAAAATATATTATATGTATATATTTTTTTATTTATATTATATATAAATATACATATTTTATATATAAATAATATTTTTCTTAAATATAGATGCATGTGTGTGTATTTATATATATATACAAAATAATTATACACAGTGCACCCACATATATTATGTAAACACAAACTTTTATTTTGGATGTATAAATTTTATATATATATATATATATATATACATATTGCATATTGCAGACAGCATAGGGGCATGCTAAGATATTACAGCAAGGTACTACCAAGATATCAAGTCAACACATATGGTCTGCAATCGCTGTTGACAGACATTTAGAATAATTATTTCTAAATATCAAAGAGGCAGCCTTGCCAAGTCAAGTTAAATAGCAATCACCTGCGCTGACACACAGCCATTTTATTTGATATCATTTTCATGCTGTCTATTCACATATTTACAACTCCCTGCATATAATAACACTTTACACTGTACATTAAGGTTTCATTTGTTAGGATTCAGTTAACTACATGATCTAACAATGAATGAACAATACTTACACAGAATTTATTAATCTAATGTTAATCTTAACATTTACTAATAAGATCAAAGTTGCATCTGTTATCATTGGTTAATGCACTGTGAAATTGCATGAATATGAATATTACTGTAACATTCACAAAGGTTAATAAATGCTGTAAGAATATATTACTCAGCATTAGTTGATGTAAGTTAATGCATTAACTAATGCTAAAAATGAGTCATATATACACATATATATATTACTCATCTTTAGTTGATGTAAGTTAATGCATTAACTAATGCTAAAAATTAGTAATATATACACATATATCCTTGTGTGTATATATGACTCATTTCTAACATTAATGCATTAACTTACATGAACTAACGATTAATAATATATATGTGTATAATATAATCTACTGTCAACTTGTGTGTGTGTGTATACATATATATACATACACACACACAATTGACAGTAGATTATAGTTAAACCTTATATGGTCATATTAATATAAAATAAAATCGTTTTATTATTACAAATTATAAATAATCTTTTTTAATGGAAGTTTTCTGTTTTTTTCCGCCCTAAAAATGCCAGATTTTCACACAAAAAAATGCTGTCCTCTCCCTATTCTCAACCAGCAACACTATAGAGGGCTGTTCTGCAATCATTCTCCTCCACACCTCCCTTCTTTCCTCTCTCTCTCACTTGGTCTCTTCTATGCATTATATATGCTTCATTTACCTTACATGGCTGAGTGGAAATATAACCTGAAGCCATTCACACAAGGCATGAAGTGTGGCCCAGCATCCGCAGGAGCAGGACCGCATACGACCATGAGATGGCAGCACTCTCCTCCGCTCTCACCGCGTCTCCTCCATCTCTCCTCATTTACGCTCTGCTGGGTACAGACAGTGGGAGGAGATGGACCACTTGTATATAAATGAATGGTAGGCTGAATTCAGCATAGCACAGAAATAGTAAGAGTAGTATGCTATTAGAGAGCTTTAAAAAAAAAAACATGAACAGAACCCACCTGAAAATATTTAGGGTGACTTGATGTAAAGAAAAAATTACTAGAAAAAAATATATATATTTCTGATTTGAAATATGTTACAGAGATATAATTTTGATAAATTTGAAGAGAATTTCTCTCTTTATTCAATTTACCCCAGGGTTGTTATTCTTAACTGAAACAAACATAATAATAAAAAGTTAAAAAGTTAAAAATCAATTTTGGTAATTGAAATAAAGTCGAAATAAAATAGAAATATTAGATTAAACAACATAGAATGAAAAACAACTGAACAAAATTAATAATGCTGTCTATAAAAATAAAATAAAAAATAAGGTTAATTAGAAATATAAAAAAATGACAGAAGCACATAACTTATTTCAACCTATACAAAAATAAAATAAAATAAAATAAAACAGTTTAAAATTCAAAACAATACATTCATAAAAAAACTAAAATAACACATTTTCCCTACCCTACATAGAAAATCAACTGCCTGTATAGACATTACCAACATGGCTGCCAAGTGAACTGACTATCCTTAAAGTGACTTGTCCCAATTTCCCAAATGAAACATCCTATTTAGGAATTTGAAATATGTCCAAAAGAGCAATAGAGCCATACTGAGACCGCAAATGAGTGGACATGCTGAAATGTTAGTATACGACTACAAAGTACTTGGAATGGAAAAAGGTTCAAAGCTGTTTGTTCCTCATTTTTGAAGCGGCACATGTACGTCACACTGCAAATACGGTATGGTTTGGAAGCCGCGTTCATCTTGAGATGATTTTTCCCAGTTCCCCTGTCATTTACTCCCATTCTGGTTTTCATTAGCCGAGCAACCTTAGCGAGGCCTGGTATTCCGCCTTCCTGTTATCTCAATGATGTTCTAATGCTGGTCAAACATTATTGTGAATGGCTCAGCTCAATAGAGGCAGTGTTAGCCAGGAGAGTCAATATTAGCTGAGCAAACAGGGCAGAGCGGAAGGTGGGGGAGGGGATCCACCATCTATGAGTGTGTGTGAGTCCGCCTAGTGTGTGCTCTTGGTGAACCTTGACCGTTCACAACAGAGGCAACAAAGCATGGGATAAAGAGATGACAGGAATTTAGCAAAGCATTCTTCTCCTTCTTTTGCTCCTGGCTCTTGCTGAAGGAGCCAGTGATGCCAACAAAGATCGGTCAAAGATTCCCGTCGTTCCATCTACATCACACATATTTACAGCCTATTATAAGCGCGCTGTGGGATTAATGAGGGCTGTGTCTTCTCAGGGTTGCAAGGGAAGGTCAATTTGTCAAAGGACACAAACAACAGGCCCAAGGTCAACTCTTTGTGTGTCTTTACAAAAGGTACGTGAATCATAAGCTCCACGCCCACCCCACCTACGACCGTATCAACACGTCTCCTCGGTAATCACAGACACTTTTATGCCCTGAGAGCTGTGCAAACAGTTGGTTTGGTGAGAATCAACAGTGGCTGTCATGTGACCCTGAACGAACCGAAAGCTTTCCGCATGAATCACAATCTAACATAGAAGTGATTGTGCAGGTGAATGCGCTAATAACAACAAGCGGCTGACTAATGTTTGACTTGCAGTCTAATTAGAGAAATGCGAATAAGGGGAAAAGATTAACTTCTCAAATGACAGTGTCTCACTGTTTAGATGAGGCTTGCTAACCTGTCCCGTTTAATCTATGGGCCTCGCTGGCAAACAAACAGACAAATATTGACCGTCTGGGAATAGGCCTCACTCAGAAACACATACACCCAGAGCAATTTCCTCAAGGCTCTGGGAAACTGTCAACATGATGGCAAAAGAAAATATCTTTTCTTGCCATGGGGCAAACTGCGCACAATATGCGCGCTGATCAGTCTGGCTAATTTGAGCAAATAATCGATGTGGAATAAAGACTCTTGCTTCGTTTCCCTTGCATGTGTATTTGGTTTGGGTCATTCGATATGGATAAGCAGGCGTAACGTTTAAGTTGAGGGTCAGGCCTAAACTCCAGTTAATCTTGAGTCGCATCCGAAGCTTTAAAAGCAAACAAACAAAGGCTGAGCATTGTTTGAGATAACCGAACTAACGCCCCCCCAACCGATCTCGAGAGCGTAACACAAATACCTTTTGATGTAGCAACACGGTCCCCATTCAGATCTGCTGACATGTGAAAAAGCAACATTAGCTAATGCACTTCTTAAAGACCATAATCGCTCTTTCCCCTACAGTTAATGAATGCTAATTAGAACTAGCTTGGTGTTTGCTGGCTGCCTCTCTAATGTGGCGTATTGTTCCTCTTCTCCTGCTTCAGCCCGGCACTAATGCTGCTGTGCCAGCTATTAAAGTCAGCTAATCCATCCATCTCCACAACTGCCAGCTCCGAAAGCCACTAATAGCTCAGCCACAAAACTGCACATTTCCGAATTCATTTGATCCGTAGTCTTTGTGCTGGTGAAGCGAGTGGGTGGCATTGCGGTTGAACTTGAATTCCATGCCATACCTGGCTCGGATGCTTAAGGGATTCTTTTCTCTGAGTGTTTTGTTTTGATGGGACGGATAGATCGGCTCCACTTCCTCAGACATAAAGGCTCTTCTCAAACCATGACCCAATGTTTGAGACCAACAAGGCTTGTGTGGGCAGGATTTCTGATCCTGAGAATTACAAGCATTACTAGTCTGAGTTCATAATGCTTCTGTTGAACTTTTTGGTCCCCCTTTACAAATATTATTATAATTATAACAATTTGAGTTGAAAAGTTTGATATAATACACATATATATATATATATATATATATATATATATATATATATATATATATATATATATATATATATATATATGTAATAGCATGAACTCCTCTGGTTTGTGTAAAACCTGGTGATCATTTTAACTGGCATGATTTGAAAATTATTCAAAGAGCATCATAACATTAGAAAGTGGAATATATATATATATATATATATATATATATATATACACTCACCGGCCACTTTATTAGGTACACCTGTCCAACTGCTCGTTAACACTTAATTTCTAAGCAGCCAATCACATGGCGGCAACTCAGTGCATTTAGGCATGTAGACGTGGTCAAGACAATCTCCTGCAGTTCAAACCGAGCATCAGTATGGGGAAGAAAGGTGATTTGAGTGACTTTGAACGTGGCATGATTGTTGGTGCCAGAAGGGCTGGTCTGAGTATTTCAGAAACTGCTAATCTACTGGGATTTTCACTCACAACCATCTCTAGGGTTTACAGAGAATGGTCCGAAAAAGAAAAAACTTCCAGTGAGCGGCAGTTCTGTGGGCGGAAATGCCTTGTTGATGCCAGAGGTCAGAGGAGAATGGCCAGACTGGTTCGAGCTGATAGAAGGGCAACAGTGACTCAAATAACCACCCGTTACAACCAAGGTGGGCAGAAGAGCATCTCTGAACGCACAGTACGTCGAACTTTGAGGCAGATGGGCTACAGCAGCAGAAGACCACACCGGGTGCCACTCCTTTCAGCTAAGAACAGGAAACTGAGGCTACAATTTGCACAAGCTCATCGAAATTGGACAATAGAAGACTGGAAAAACGTTGCCTGGTCTGATGAGTCTCGATTTCTGCTGCGACATTCGGATGGTAGGGTCAGAATTTGGCGTCTACAACATGAAAGCATGGATCCATCCTGCCTTGTATCAACGGTTCAGGCTGGTGGTGGTGGTGTCATGGTGTGGGGAATATTTTCTTGGCACTCTTTGGGCCCCTTGGTACCAATTGAGCATCGTTGCAACGCCACAGCCTACCTGAGTATTGTTGCTGACCATGTCCATCCCTTTATGACCACAATGTACCCAACTTCTGATGGCTACTTTCAGCAGGATAATGCGCCATGTCATAAAGCTGGAATCATCTCAGACTGGTTTCTTGAACATGACAATGAGTTCGCTGTACTCAAATGGCCTCCACAATCACCAGATCTCAATCCAATAGAGCATCTTTGTGATGTGGTGGAACGGGGAGATTCGCATCATGGATGTGCAGCCGACAAATCTGCGGCAACTGTGTGATGCCATCATGTCAATATGGACCAAACTCCCTGAGGAATGCTTCCAGCACCTTGTTGAATCTATGCCACGAAGAATTGAGGCAGTTCTGAAGGCAAAAGGGGTCCAACCCGTTACTAGCATGGGTTACCCTAATAAAGTGGCCGATGAGTGTATATATATATATATATATAAATATATATATATTCAGGGCTGTCAAACGTTAATCGCGATTAATCGCATCCAAAATAAAAGTTTGTGTTTACATAATATATGTGGGTGCACTGTGTATAATTATTTTGCATATATAAATACACACACATGCATGTATATTTTAAGAAAAAAAATATTCATATATAAAATATTTATATTTTTATATAATATAAATTATATAAAAATCTATACACAGTATATACATGAAAATATTTCTTAAATATATACAAGCATGTGTGTGTATTTATATATATATAATAATTATACACAGTGCACCCATATATTATGTAAACACAAACTTTTATTTGGATGATTAATCACGATTAATTTGACAGCCTAATGTATATATATATATACATACATATATATATATATATATATATGTATATATGTATATACATATATATATATACATATATATATATATATATATATATATATATATATATACATATATATATATATATATATATATATATATACATATATATACATATATATATATATATATATATATACAGCTATAGAAAAAATTAAGAGACCACTGCCAAATCAGCAGTTGCTCTGGATATATATATTAAAATATAAATAATAAATCCAGAGCAACTGCTGATTTGACAGTGATCTCTTAATTTTTTCCATAGCTGTATATATATATATATATATATATATATCCACTCACCGGCCACTTTACTCAGTACACCTGCAACTGCTCGTAACACTTAATTTCTAAGCAGCCAATCATATGGCGGCAACTCAGTGCATTTAGGCATGTAGACATGGTCAAGACAATCTCCTGCAGTTCAAACCGAGCATCAGTATGGGGAAGAAAGGTGATTTGAGTGACTTTGAACGTGGCATGATTGTTGGTGCCAGAAGGACTGGTCTGAGTATTTCAGAAACTGCTAATCGTACTGGGATTTTCACGCACAACCATCTCTAGGGTTTACAGAGAATGGTCCGAAAAAAGAAAACATCCAGTGAGCGGCAGTTCTGTGGGCGGAAATGCCTTGTTGATGCCAGAGGTCAGAGGAGAATGGCCAGACTGGTTCGAGCTGATCAGAAGGGCAACAGTGAGTCAAATAACCACCCGTTACAACCAAGGTGGGCAGAAGAGCATCTCTGAACGCACAGTACGTCAAACTTTGAGGCAGATGGGCTACAGCAGCAGAAGACCACACCGGGTGCCACTCCTTTCAGCTAAGAACCAGGAAACTGAGGCTACGATTTGCACAAGCTCAGATCGAAATTGGACAATAGAAGATTTGGAAAAACGTTGCCTGGTCTGATGAGTCTCGATTTTCTGCTGCGACATTCGGATGGTAGGGTCAGAATTGGCGTCTACAACATGAAAGCATGGATCCATCCTGCCTTGTATCAACGGTTCAGGCTGGTGGTGGTGGTGTCATGGTGTGGGGAATATTTTCTTGGCACTCTTTGGGCCCCTTGGTACCAATTGAGCATCGTTCCAACGCCACAGCCTACCTGAGTATTGTTGCTGACCATGTCCATACCCTTATGACCACAATGTACCCAACTTCTGATGGCTACTTTCAGCAGGATAATGCGCCATGTGCATAAAGCTGGAATCATCTCAGACTGGTTTCTGAACATGACAATGAGTTCGCTGTACTCAAATGGCCTCCACAGTCACCAGATCTCAATCCAATAGAGCATCTTTGGGATGTGGTGGAGCGGGAGATTCACATCATGAATGTGAGCCTACAAGTCTGCGGCAACTGTGTGATGCCATCATGTCAATATGGACCAAACTCCCTGAGGAATGCTTCCAGCACCTTGTTGAATCTATGCCACAGAGAATTGAGGCAGTTCTGAAGGCAAAAGGGGGTGCAATTCGTTACTAACATGGGGTCCCTAATAAAGTGGCGATGAGTGTATATTTAAATGCTGTTCTTTTCAACTTTTATAGTATATACACGGTATATTTTTGTACCAATGTAAATGTCTTTATGACTAGTCTTTATTCACTTCTTATCAATATAATGCATATTTTTTGTCTAAAAAAATTCTTTCTTACTGACCACAAACCTTTGAATGGTACATAAATAAAAATATTGTAACTTGTACGAGAAGATTTTTAATGAAAAAATGTTTTTGTTCCTTAAATATCTTTAATAATTTGATTCTATACCTCCTTGTTTTGTCCGTGGATGGACACTATTTTGGATCAATTACGTGCCCACATACAGTAATAGACCACCATGTTTTTTTGGCTGCGGGTGTCTGATGTTTACAATATTTTCCAGCCTGGTAAAATGGTTAGCTTTGGCCTCTTCTCAGACCTCTCTCAGTCTGTTCCCATCCTGAGACGCTAATAACTAGCTCTGTGTGACAGACGAAAGGTCCCTTTGTGTTCTAAAATGCCTTTCTTGCATGGCAGTGCACCAAGAATCACAGGCTCGCAAACAGGTGGTGAAGCATCTGAATAACAAATTAAGCTGACGCTTTCGCATGAGCCAACTCAACAAATTATTACAATGAATTATGACAGTACAATAATGTCCAAAGGACTAATTTAAGTGTGAGGAGACTGTAGTGGGGTAAGCAAACTGATTTGCTCCATGGAGAGGTATATTATGCAGGATGTGGGCTGGCAGATGGTGTGGCTGGGCAAACCTATGAATAATATGCTTCTCTACCTCTTCAGAGCAATGGAACTTCACTTAGAAGGAAAAACAGGGTTGGATTTACACTGACCATGAGCCAACATGACTCTCCACAACTTATTGTCTAATGTCAAACTAGAGCTTTTTAATCTGATCTCCAACAACGCCTACTGTCCTGTTCTCTCATGCTTGTTGATTTCAAATCTGTTTAATTGGAAAGGACTCTCATCAAGATGCAATAATTACAGTGCCATCTGATTCCTCAGTGTTATGGTGTGAGAAACTAAAAAGTCAACGTTCATGTTTCAATGAAAATGTATAACGTTTGATCTTTAAATAGACGTATCAAATGCTTCTTGTTCTGAAATGAAATGTTTTTAAGATGTCAAGATCAAATTACTATTCTTCTTAAAGAAATATTCCACCAGGACACAATAGATGAACATTTAAGGTGCACATTTAAAAAATATATATTCCAGGTTAAATAGAGTTTATATTGATAAATTGAAAGATTTACAGAATATATATTTTCTAAATAAATTTGTAAGCCATTTTATAAAAAGCAAACAACAACAAAATTGGACAGTAGATAAGTACTACTGTATACACTCTAAAAATGTAATAAAAAAATTGTGGCAACAGATTACAAGCAATATTATTAATTAAATGTAACAAATTAGAATTGAGTAATAATTAATCAAATAAATTCCTTAAAAGTTAACCATTTAAAATGAGTAAAACTTACAACAACCAAAAAACATAAATTTAAGTCACCATTATGGTGATCGGTGTTTGTTTTAGGTTTGTTTTAAAATTACGTTTTTTTCCTTCAGTGATTCTGCTTGTTAACATCAGGTGTCTTCAATGTTGGCAAAATAAAATAAATAGTTTTTAATTAATCGTTGACGTCTTTCTGTTATTGAGATATTTTTGTTACATTTTTTGGTGTAAACTTTACTCATTTTAAATGGTTAACTTTTAAGGAATAATTTGATTAATTATTACTCAATTCTAATTTGTTAAATTTAATTATTAATATTGCTTGTAATCTGCTGCCACAATTCTATTGATTAGATAAAGCATATTAATTTTTACAGTGTATGGGACAACAAGGTCTGCGCTTCTATTGTTGGTGCAAATTATTGAAAAATATTTTGTGTGGTAATCAACAGCATCTTTTTTGGGAATTATTTAAACAGTATCATCATTGTACACGATGGTTTATTAAAAGACCCACTGTGAAATAAAGAGGCGTTTGTGGGAAAAATTGCACTGCTTTTTTTTGCACGTTACCTGTGCAAAACGATCAGACGATTTGGCAAAAGTATTCATGAAATGAAATCTGTTGGCTAAACACAAGTGTTAAAATATCTCCTCCAATAAAATATGATTCCTGTGAAATGTGTTTGTGTGAAATAACAGTGTCATGGGTGGATTTGTGTATGTGCGCATCATCATCCTCACCACAGATGGATGATAAACGGCTATAAAAGAAGAGGAAGTGACACATTTATTTCTTCCAAATAAGAATTAGTCCTGTGGCCTAGAATAAACCAAACCACTTTGGATGTAACTTGCAAACTTAAAAGCGTAAAGAAGGATGACACAGAGCATTAATTTCACTGAACTAACAGGAACCCAGAATGGTTCTGCATAGTTTCCGAAACAATAAAACAACTTCGCTTTGGAATGAGGATTAGATTAAATCACCGGTCTGCCATTGAGGCATGAAAAATCCCACAGCATTTACAGAAAACATGTCTGGTGGAGGAACAACTTTCTCACCTGACAAACACGGACACACTTCCATCATGAAAAAATGCGATATATCTTGTTCATTATCATCAAGTCAAGCTATGTGTACTAACTTCATTGTGACAGCCACTGGCTTAGTCTGAAGCAAACAGCAACATTTAAACACCTGAACAAATGAAAGCCTTTAGAAGTGATTTACAGGCCTGCTCACTCAATGTGTACTAGGAAAACAGCGTGTAGCGGCACAGTTATGGAGAGATAGACGATGCAATCTGATGAAGTCTAAGATAACATACTTCACTAATGATGCCGTGGTACAGCTGGGTCTCAGTGTTCTGTTCAGTCACGTAGCCACACGTCACTAAATGCAGGTTTCTCGGGGCCAACAGATGAGACACCCGCCTATTAGCTCTGCTCTCTGTCCCTCCGGTCCTATTATTCGTCTGTATTACAGGATTGTTATACACCCAAGGGCCTCTGACCCACTTTTTCCCTTCCCCCATAAAATCTATTGAGGTCTTTTTAATACGACTGCATCTATTAGCTCCAGAGATTAAGGGTCAATCTGAAATAAGACATATATATATATCTATATATATACATAACAGCAAAAGGATTATGCCAAACTACTATTTAAATGAGGCTTTTCTCATCCTATGATATCTGGACAGGGTAGCACTTTATTATAAGGTCCCATTGTTAACATTATAACAGTATTATTAATGTTCTTTGTTGCATTCGTTAATAAAAATGCAACCTTATTGTTAGATCAAGTATTTTAAGATAAAATAAATAATATTAACAGATACAACAAAAAAAAAAAATTATCAGTAAATGTTATGAAGGCCCTAAAGGGACATGGGGGTGGACGAAAAGATTGGAGTGAAGGAAAAAAAAAGCATTCTTTCACAAATGTTTTGAGTCCCCGAGAAATTTGCAAAAACGCAAAAGCATTGACTTATATACTGTATATATATATATATATATATATACACATACACACACACACTACTGATTCTACTAATCTTGTTATTTAATGTTAAGTTGAAACCTTATTGTAAAGTGTTGTTTAACACCCAGTCATTTATAGCTTTATGCTCCCAAAAATAACAAATATTTTTTGATAGAAAATTTTAAAATCTATGCAAAAATGTGTTTTACATCAAGGCGTTCATCAATGTATGCATAATCTGTGTGTGTATACATACTAGTGTTGTAGTCAAGACCACCTAACCCAAGACCAAGACAAGACCAGAGTGTATTCAAGGCCGAGACAGAGACCAAGACTTTTAGGGGCCGAGACCAAGACAAGACCAGACCGAGGGGGGGCGAGACCGAGTCGAGACTAGACCAGCGCCCCACACTACAGGACACAATAAAATGTGAAACATGATCAAAAGAGATTGATCTGAAATCTTCTCAGATCTGATCTGAAAGATCCACATTCCCATAAAAACAGAGATATTTAACACTCAGAGCTGAAATAAACCATCCTTATTCAATATTCCCGGGTGACTTCCATCATTTAGTACAGAATGTTAAACAAGTCTTCACTTTTCTCCGCCTTTTATTGGGTGACAGGCAGCGGTAACAAAAATACATAATTTGCAATGACCAATGAGTCACATTATTGCTTGAATTTGAATCAGTACGTTTTACATACAATAAAAGCAAGGATGTAAACAGAAAAATCTGTCAATATACAGGCAAATTAGTGATATTTCACAGTTAAGGCTATTGCAAATTCGCATCCGAAATTTTCGCACGTAAAAAATAAAAATACGACCTCACATTATTTCAATCATGCTTGCACACTGCCTCTGAAACTTTCGTCCGTCATAAAAAAATCTAATCAGGTTCGATTTTCTGCATTTTCGCAATTCGTAGCAAGCAGTTTGAATGGTGTTTTGACAATTCAGAGCCACTGAATCACAAATACGAAAAAACGCATACGAAAATTTTGGACTCAGTGTGCAATGGCCTTTATGGTCTTGAAAAAAAAACCCCAGTCCTCAATGTCCGAGACGAGAGCCAAAAAAAAAGTGACCATCCGAGACCATCAAAAAGTGGTCTCGAGACCAAGACCGGACTTGAGTGCTTCAACACTATCATACATATTTTATTAAATCAATATATGGGCAAAAAAGGTAACTGACAACTACTGAGCCAAATCCTTTATAAAACACAGAAATTCAATATTCTACATGCAATTCCTCAGTAGACCTTTGGTTCAACCCTAGTACTGAGGCTTCAAGCTCTCACACACACCTGATGCCTCAGGCGAGTAATAAATACCTTCAAAACAACCCTTTGGCTCATAACTCCCCTTTCACAATCAGAGCTACACACAGATCTTTTATAAACGAATGCATGCTTCACAATAAGCAGTTAAAGTTGGCTAATTATAGTAGTCAGGGACGGGCTTGGACACGCTCCAGTGCACTCTTGACGGAAGTCAACCTGAGGCAAGGGCAGTCGGTACTCTCTTTTGTGACCGCCTGAATAATCAGACAAACTCGTAACTCAGTGCTGCCTATCTCCAGGTGTGATGGAATAAATCCCACAGTGTCTCATATGTGGGCTAGTTCTTAATGAGCCGCTTCAGCCAGACAGACAGATAACACACACACAAACACAAGAAGCTGTCGGAAGCAGAGGCCAAATCACTATGCTAAGATTTATCATTATGACAAGACTCTTTGTGAGCTGTTGTCTGTTATCAAGTGTGTTGTCTTTGCGTTTCTTTTCTGGCTGTTGCCAAAACAACCAACAAGTCTATGATGAGAGATCCGTCCAGGCCCACATTCTGTGTATCTTTGTGTGTGTGTGTGTGTGTGTGCGTGCGAATGTGCAGTTACATGAAGTGCTTGTCTGACAGGGTTAGGTGTGAGTACTGCTGTAGAGAAAGGGTGTAGGAAGCCTCCAGGCTGAATGGTTTCACCTCTCTACCCTTCATTTAAACCTTGTAAAGAAACACAAGTAATTCACCTCACCTGCTTTACCACATTTCAGTAGTTCTCATTAACACCCGTTTATATCTTCTCCCATCACTAGATCTGTGCCAAGAAAAGTTCTTTTAAATCTCCTATTACGTGCATGCAAAAATCGACATGCGTCATGCATGTTTATCTGCCCTTGCGCTGCTTAGATGTTTTGGGAAGCAGATCTATAGATATAATCTCATTCATTTGCTTGTGGCTGTTTCATATCATATTACAAGCCTTAATAACCTATTGTTTTTCCTGCTTAAAGCTTAACCTGATTACTCATGTCTATCTGCTATTTACGGAATATCACGCGAGCAAGAGTGATGATGTTTTCTGTTCTAATGTTTGTCTTTTTATACAAGAGCTTCAATTAGCAATAATTTATTATTGAGTAATTTACATTACAGACACACACAATATATCTAGTTACTTAGTCTTTTTTTTGCTCCAGCATCAAAAACAGTTTCAAACAAAGCTTCAGCTCAAATTCATACGAACATTTGAATTTGAAGAAGAAGTACTCTCTATGCAGTATGAATCTTTTCGGATGTACTACAACAGCCATGTTGTAACTGTCATGTGACCTACCAGCATCAGTTGCATCGCTTCTTTTGCATTCATAAATCCCCTCCCATTGCCTCATGGGATAGCAACTTATCCATCAAATGTGCACTGTTGAATGCCTACTGTTTTCGAATACTGTGTATATTTCAGACATACTCTTCTTTTGGTGTAGAGTTTTCGCATACTATCTAGAAGAAAAGTATTTGATTTCGGACGAAGCGAATTTGTTTTTGAATCAATGAGTCAATGACTATGTTTACATGCAGCCAATAACCCGGTCGCGAACGGCCATGTAAACACCGGCAAAAACCCGAATATGCTCATATCCTGGATTTTAAAAACCGGGATATTATACCTGGGGTACCCATTTCTCAACCCGAATATTTGGTCATGTAAACGCATATCAGCAAATCCCCATAGTGATTTGTGTTCTGCGCATGATCTATTCGCAAGGAATCTTGGTATTTTGAGTAGAGAAACTTCTCGGCGCATACAAAAATCCGCGTTTAGTATACCGGAAGTAAACATGGCGAGACCACGCGAGACAGCACAGCATACTTTTGGAGCGAGGTCAGTAACGTTACCAGCATCAAAAGCGCAAACAAAGGCGATTCGCTATCTGCCCCGAACTATTCATTATCCATGTGCTGCTGTTGTTGTTGTCTTTGGATACAGGAAGAAGAATTGGAAATGACGCATATTGCGTCTTAAGGTTGTCCGTACGTCTAGCGCTAACCGCGCGTTCGTTTACATCGGGATATTGCAATTCCATGTATACAGGAGAAACTCTCTCTGCTCACACATGTAAACGGGTTATTCCTAATGTTTCAGAAACCCGAATAGTGACCTTAACCCAACCATAACCTGAAAATTGGCTGCATGTAAATGTCAGTCAATGACTCATTGATACTACTACATATACTTAGTATATGCATACTTCCTTGCGTTAATTCCCTGAATTCACAGCATATAGGTGAAAAGTACCCAGATAACCTACACTGTAAAAAAATATTGTTGGTTAAACTTAAAAAAGATAACCTGGTTAAACTTAAAAAAATAAGTAACCTGGTTTTAAGTTTATTGAAATGGAAAAAAATTGTTAATACAATAAAGGAGATTGATTAAATCACTAGAAACTCAAAATTGTATGTTATCTGAACGACATAAATTATCTAAGTTGATTTGACAAAAGAAAAAAATGTTGTGATTACAAATCATGAAAACATTTTTTACAGTTTACTACTTCTGGCGAGATTCTGAAGTGTGCATCTGACGGACACTGTAATATCCTATGAGGCCACAAGAGTAAATGGCAACACATATGAGAACGGCAGAGAAACGACACAACTGACAGCGTTAGTCACATAACAAAGACATGACGAATGTAGTATGTCTGGATTACATTCATACCAGTAACCAGACACATTCATAATATAACATATAATTGCTTACTCAAAATAAGTAACTACATTGAAATATGCAATTTCAGATGCAGAATCAGTGTTTTTAAAATGAATCAGTTATTGTTTGTGTGCTATTGCTTAAACAAACACTAACAGCCATGTTTACCTGCAAATACAGCTTACATTTTACGCATTTGGCTTGCTCTTAGTCTGAAAGTGAAAGACATCTGGCATTTCCCCCAGAGTGAGACCGAGACATAAATCTTAAGACAACGGTTTGTTACACCTTGTAAGTGTATAATAAGTGGCTGTCACAGGTCAGGAATGTGTAATGGCCACTGGCATTAGTCTTAATTACACTGCAAGGCATGGGATGAGTGAAGACTGACAGACTAGAGATGAAAGATAAAGCAGAACAAAGCTGAACAACACAAGCAGCAGCAGATCAATCAAAGAAAAACTGAAAACTCTTATGAAAACAAGAGGATGCATGAAATCAAAACAGAGATGCTGTGGCAAGATAAAACAGGTTTCCATTTTGATACGAGCTATCATTTTCCTTGGTCTGCAGAGATAATGTAGGGTTTCCCCTTCACATTGCAATGACCTGAAATTACATGGCTTAACTCGGTAGTTCCTTGTAATTCTGACAAGCCAGTTGCAAACAGGAAGTGACTGGGACAGACAGGGGATATCTGGCCACCATCAGTAGATTCTCAGGTGTCCCATCACACGCTTGAGCCTTCTCCCAGCCATTTTTTTCCCCACACACACTGCGGTCGACCTCATGAGCTGCGGCCTTTGCCCACCCTTGTCCTCCTGGCCTGAAGGATTTATTGGTCAGCTGCTCCCAAAACTCCCTTTAAAAGCAAATGTGCTGCATGTTCTCCAGTCAGCCCACACATGCTCTCTCTTCGTCAGACGCACATTTATTGCCTCGCCAGAACATTTCTATTAGTTCAACCTCCTACGTCCCAGTCAGCCGAGCTTTATTTATGATCATTACCCAATTATAGCTATTACATACTGTGTCGTACATGACAATTAATGAGGGCAGAGTTATGGGGGCAACAGGACTCACCTGTAAATACCCGCTAAAGAGGCACCTCAGCCTTCAGTGGCAGTGCTAATCCTTCAGCAAGAGCGAGACTGCGGCTGGCTGGAGTTTTTAGAGCTTGTGTCTCTGGTGCAGTGAGATATCTGAGCCCTCTCCATCAGTCTACCGCAGCGCACTCGAGAAAGCACAACCCTATTTCATGCCAGCTCCCAAATAGTGTGGAGAATTTGCGAGGCAGTTAGTGGCCGTCATTAATATCCACCCAGGCCCAGGCTGACAGCTGCTGATTGGAAATGGAGAGCCCCTGTAAAGCAGACAGCTACAAATTTCCCTGACAGCTCGGCGTCCATTACCCACAGTCAGCTGCCAAAACAGCAGTAATAAGAGACACAGAAAGAGAGAAAGAGAGCGGCAAACATGCCCTCTCTCGCTAACTCTCTATCACACACCATGCCACACACACAGACAGAATCCCAGCCATAACTGACCAATTCATTTCTATGCTCTCATGACATAAGAAATACTGTATTATGTAGGGATGCACGATGATATCGGGACAACATCGGTATCGGCAGATAAAAGCTTAAAATGACCATCATCGGCATCGGCCGATATGAATATTTCTGCCGATGAGCCTTGCCGATTGGGTGGTGTGTTTCCTATGCGCACGTGACGACCACGAACGAAGCATGAGCGCCAGCAAATTAAACTTCCAACTAGGGGTGTGCGTGTGTCTCACGGTTTCTGATCGTGGACGATTAAAATCTCTCCACGATCTGCTTTTGAAGAAAAATTATAGTAGGCCATCGTGCATTCTATCAGTTCAATTCTGACACCTTCACTCAGTTAACGGATGCTCTGAGGTAAAGTTTTCAGACGGCAGACTCGGCAACAATTGTATTTAATTGTACAGTACAATCATAACATAACATACATTATCTTCATCATTTCATGTCATTAAACATAACAATATTGCTGGCCATACACTGATGAGAAAGTGCGCGTCCGGTGTACGATAAGTTACCTGGAGTTGTCCTAGACGCAGGCGCTGCGCTTCTCGTCCGGTGTGCGACACCCTTTACACTCACGGGACACCGCAATTCACAAAAGTTCTTTATTTGCATGTGCGTCAAAGTCTTGCTAGGTAAACATATCATTCACGTGCTGAGCTGATGCGCTGTTCTAACATCCTCTTTTCTGAGCGCGTTCACCCGACGCTCACAGGAACTAAAAGCCTGTCACAGCGTCTGCATCCGGGACTAATCTTCCGAGTCTTATTGCGGTGATACGGTCAAATACACACAAGGTTTACATAAACAAAGTTGGTTATGTCTAAAGTGAAAGCAAACAGAGAAAATCTGCTTGTCAAATGCGTGTATATTAGACGCATCACGTGCAGTTCTTAAAGAGACAGTAATAATATGCTGCCGCTTGTCCTTAAAGACATACTGCACCCAGAAATAAAAAGTCTGTCATTATTTACTCACTCTAATGTTGTTCCAAACCTGTATTCATTTATTTCTTGTGCTTAAATATACTATGGAAGTCATTGGAGTACAGCAACTGTTTGGTTAGCCACATTCTTCCAAATAACTTTTATAATTTCAACAGAAGAAAGAAACTTGAGAGAGTAGTAAATTATGACAATTTAATTTTTTGGGAGAACGATCCCGTTAATATTAATAAAACAACAAAACACAGAGGAAATCACTCACTGGTCTTGACTGAGAACTTTAATAGAAGCTTTTAAAAGCTTTTTTGCACTTAAAAAAATACAAATATATCGGTATCGGCATCGGGCAAAATTAGTTTGAAAATATCGGCATATCGAATATTCGGCCAAAATCCTATATCGATGCATCCCTAGTATTATGCATTCGTCAGTTAGTGTAAGGTGTTGAAAAAGTGTTTGTGGCCAGCAAAGATGGAATGGTAGTTATGTCACTGTATGGTAGTATGCAGATGTTATATGCAATGAACCAAAACAACCAGCTACAAGGCCTACAGTGTATATATACACTCAAAAAATATATATGTTGGCTTTAATTTTTATTTCGTCAACAGGTTCCATATAACTCGATTACGTTAAACAAACATAATTTGTTAATGTGACTTCAACATCATGAAATTAAGTAATTTTAACTGACACAATTTAAGTAGTCTCAATGCTAAGTTTTACATGCTCCTTCAACCAAAGCAATAGAAAAGAGTTAGATCAGTCGACAACCAAACAAAATGCTCCACTCTTTTCCACAATGGTAACCCATTTTAAATTTAAATGGTTCTAATAATTCCAATGTAATTTTACATTAAACACAATTACACACTATCAAGTCTTCGTCTTTTCTAAATTCCTCAAAAAAAGATAACACTTAATTTTAACATTTATTCTCTATTAATTCGACCATATGCAAAGCATGCTGGGAACTAACAAGCACGACCGTTCAGTTAATGCAACACAAATCAATCATGTAATTCCACACAAACGGATTAAGTTAACTTAAATTGTACATATATTTAAACAGATTAAACGCAATCAAATTAAGTTCGGGCAAAATGGCAGTTGGCATGCACTATGTATGAAAAAACATAAATGGTTAGTGTTTACTAGACAACACGTAAGGATTTTGTACTGTTGAGACATAGTTGCATAGATCTTAAAAGAAAAAAACATTTCAAGTCAAAAACACAATTATTATAAGTAAGCTAAATATAAATATATTATGTAAAGTGCACAACCTTCCTAGTTCAATTTTGAGCGAACTAGGAAGTTATATATATATATATAAACACTCAAATATAAACTCTATTTTACATATATACACACATACGCACACAAATAGTTACATAAGAGTGTAGGGAGACATAATTTGCGGTATGGGAGTGGATGGTTCTTATGGCATGATTTGTTTGTTTCGATTCTCTGATTGGTGATCATGGGTAATGTAGTTTTACACCTGGAATTCCACTGTTCAAAATTATTATAAAAAAATAAGTTAACCTTTACAATCTGAGCTCACACTAGGTCTGTCTTTAATGGTTTATCATTAAAAAACAATTCCGCTGTGAAGAAATTTTGAATTCTAATCTTGCCCAATCACTTCACTTAATTAATATTTATAACCTACAAAAATTCTAAGTTGCACGCATGCATACACACACACGTTAGGTTGTGGTTATCTTTGTGGGGACTCTCCATAGGCATAATGGTTTTAATAGTTTTACTGAATATTCTATCCCCTTACAATAAACAGGTTTTTGCTATCCTTAAGTAGGTTTAATGTAGGTTAAACACACACACACACACTGCCAGTGATGAGCTTGAACTATCCAGCAAGCTAGTGTGTCACTATTATTTGATTTACTCAGTCACAGTGCTTTAAACTCAATGTAATAACAAGCCTAAGACTGATTTATTGCTCTCTTACATTTCACGCATGGCTCCACTAACGCCCCTGCACTGCAGATTGATGCAAGATATTTGGGTCACTTAATTATAGCCAGACCTTTTTTAAGTCCTAAAACAGAGGTGACAGCGTGTTTAAAATGCCAGTCAGTTCACCCTTCTGGAAAACCCAGCTTAAAGTGTGTTTTGGAATATAGCAGCTGCTTTCTAGGTGGTCCAAGCGGGCCTTTAGCTAGTCAATGGGGGTACAACGTGCCACCATACTATGAGATGTAGCTATTTTCCAGCAGAGCTCAGTATCATTCACACTTACAATATTGTGTGTGTCTGAGGTGAAAGTGAAATTAGGTTTAGGTCATTGCCTACGCAATCTCACAACGCCACAGGTAAAGATATTTCAGGATTGTTATTATATTCCAGAGGCCTAACTCCAATATCAACACCTACTTCAGCTTTCTGCCTGACACCCAGTACACAGACACACACAATTATAACCCCACTTGTTTGTATATGCACATTAAACTCATAGACAAGATACACATATCCTCCTTCAATCACCCCACAACTGCACTGTAATTCTTCCACCAAGCGACAGGACAACTGGAAGCTCAGGGCGCATATGTTTACAGCTGCCTTTTATTGCATCTCCTCCCCTGCCAGTCTTACCCCCGTCAGCAATAAAACACTCCATAATAAAAGCCCCGCTCCCTTAGCGCCTGCCACACCACCACCGCGGATAATCCTGGCGGATCACGGCACTCTGCCCGCGCATAGCTGCCAGGCTGTCGCTCGGCTAACCCGACGTCTCTTTCAGCTGGGTTATTATAATGTTCGCTCTCTTATTGCGGCGAGCGTCAATTGAAAAGAGCAGCGCCGCCCCTGAAAATCTAGCCGTACAAGCCGTTAACACAAGCCAGGCCCCAAATGGGCCCTGGGAGTTATTCATCATTCGGTTCACTCAGACAAAGGCCTGACTTACCTTCATATTTCTGAACAAAAGCGATATGCACTCAATAAAGGGAATATTACAGCGGTGCAGTGGAGGAGACAAAATATGCCCATACAAAGACATACAAAGCCTGCGCAGGGATGTGGATAGATAGCAAAACCTCAAGCTACTTAATTAACCATGCTAAAACAGGGAGGTTCGGAGGCATGCCGCAGACTAGACACAAACTCAAGTCTCCCATATAAGCACCACAGCTTAATGCGTCTAATGGCATCACTGCATAATAATTAGTAGTTTGAATAATACAGTTTTGCGTCACTGCATATCATGTATTCCACAGTGCTGAAATATTTCTGTACATGTCAAGTTAGGTATGGTGTTATAATGACATGCTTCAATGCATTTTCAATACATCTCTGACTGTCTGCTGCAGTTTAAAAGAGCTTTATGTTTTAGCTAAGCACATGGTTGTATCAGAGCACTGCAGGCACCCTGCTCTTGTTAGAAGTGAAGCACTGCTGGCTGTGAAGCCTGCCTGCACTAAATTAGTTCTCCTTTGGAAAAGAGGCCAATGTTTGAAGCAACCACTGAGCACTGCACTGCTATGCCAAACTCTGCTGCTGCAGAACACCAAATGCTCTCTGTAAGCAATTAAACACACATCATAGATATCCAGGCACACATTTAAATTACAATACAATTCGGATGTTCACATTCATAGTGTAAAACTACTATAATATGACTCTTACCGCTTAAAAATGTACCTGAGGGCCACAATGTACAGTATGATATTGTTCAGCTACACTATATCGCTCAAAAGATTTTAAATGTTTAACAATTTCAGTATGCTCTACAAGGCTACATTTATTTGATCAACAGTACAGTTGTAATTTAAAATAATTTTTACGTATTTTAAAATGTGATATCCTGTTTTTTTCCAAAGACTTTTTTAAAGCGAAAACCCCCAAAACATTCGTATTCATATTTTAAATATAAATCTTTTGAAAAAACGATGTCTTTACTGTTAATTTAAAAGTATTAATTAAAATAAAATTAAAGGCCTGAACAACTGACCACAAAATATTTTAACAACGTAAGTGTAACTTGAATTTCTATACTGGGATGGTGTAACATTAGCCCCTTTCACATCAGTGCGTTGATCCTGGGAAATTGCTGGGAAATTGCCAGAACGCCTTCAGTGTGAACGCAAACACGACCCGGGCAGTTGATACCGGCATCGATGCCGGGTTGGGGACCTAGTAACATTGCCGGAATCAGTCCCGAATGCAGCGTGTGAACAAAAGCCAGGACCAATGCCGTAAGGGGTGTGTCAGTGATGACGCTCGTGCCATCGCGTGACTCTGTTGCTCGTTTGTGTTTGTTATAAACAAAGAAAGGACGAACAAATATCTGCAAACTGGAGCGAAACAGAGACCAGGAGCTCCTCACTATCCACGCTGAAGATGAGATCGTTTACCAGCTTTGTGGAACGGTATGCGCGCTTTCGACCGCGTGCATGTTACACGTTCTCCATCCTGATGTCATATGTCTTTATGGGATCTTTACAGGTTGTGTGTAAACGCACTCACAGATCCCGTCAAATCATTGGCAGTGTGAATGAACCGAAATTATTCACACATTATCCGTGTGTTTTCCGGAATCTGCAACGCATTCTCATCCCAAGGCGTCATCTAACTGACAATTTTGACCATGCTTCAATATCCGAACACTTTAGGCATCCTTTAGCGTCGGTTAGATGACGCTAGGTAGGTCTAGGTCTGGTGTAATTTAACTGATGCTTTATCTTTCAGCGTCGGTTAGATGACGCGGGTAGGTTTCGGTCTGGGGTAGGGTTAGGGTTAGACCACTAGGAAAGCGTCATCTAACTGACCGTTTGCGTTTCATCTAAATGCTTCCCAAGGAATCAGTTAGATGGGTGTCATTTAACTGATGCTTTACCTTTAGCGTCGGTTCAGATGACGCGGGTAGGTTTAGGTCTAGGGTAGGGTTAGGGTTAGACCACTAGGAAAGCGTCATCTAACTGACCGTTTGCGTTCATCTAAATGCTTCCCAAGGCGTCAGTTAGATGACTGGGCTGATGGGCTGGAATCTCTGTGTGAAAGGGGCTTAGAGAACAGAGCATTAACATAATTAGTAATTAATTATTAATACATTTGGGGTCATGAAGAGGTTCGGATTTTGAGCACGCATCGTTAAATTAATGAAAGCATGTTCTAATTCAGCAGTTTTCTTATGAATTTCACTGGTGCAAAATTCAAGGCCTAGTTATGACTGTATAAGAGTACATTTCTGATATCTTAAGATAATCATACACATATGATTATTTTCCACTTGTATCCATGCCCCCTTTATTTTTTCCATAATTGATGCATTTACTATAATAAATCCTTTAGCATTTCGCAGGAAGACGTTTCTGTCTACACAGCTCTTCTCCAAAAAAGTCACGAGCAGGAAGTAGCTATTTTCACAATCCACGCCCTAATCATTGTTGTCATGAATTTAAAAAAACACTAGTCATCTGATGTGGTGTATGAGGAGCTTTATTGTGCTCACAGTTCACTCACTATTTATGACACAGGATGTTCCATCTGGCCGGGTTTCCTGTAAGGGCTCTTTCAGGATGTGCACCCTGGATCTGCTTACACTTCTCCGGGACATCTGTAAGGCACTTCTGGGTGTAATACGGAACCTCTTCCTGAGCTCAAAGGGGCTTCTGCTTTTCCCATTATATGCACATGCTGGAGAGTCTGTTGACATGCTGCGTGAGAGCTTTCCATAACATGGCAATTGTCTGTTTAGGTTAACATTTGGCTCTCACTGTCGTTTTGTTCTTAGCGAGGTGTGACTAATTTAGTCAAAATAAAGTTCTAGCACTAGTTCCACCATAATGAATGAGAAACGGATTGAAATTTTGTCAAGTCGCTTCAGATAAAAGCATCAAACATTTTTTTATAAAATATTATTGCAAAAAATCAAATAGTACATTTTTTTCAAAATACTATCTGACATCTTGCACAGAAATCAGACAGTATTTTTTTTAAAAAATTGCAATTATATTTGATGTATTTTTTGGGGGGACAATGTACATTTTATGGAAGCAGTCATTCATCCAGTGATGGAGAAAAGCTCTATAATCAAGTACATAAAACTGTTCCATGATGCAGCAAAGAGCACTTACTGATTTGCATCATTCTTTCAGTAAATTGGGTGCTAAACAACACAGACAGTGTGCAAATAAACTGCCCTGTCAGTAGACACAATGCATTCAATAGACACGATGAAATTCTGGATTACAAGGTTTCCTTCTTTTAATAAATGCGCAGAAGTGCTGTGGGCTGACATTTGTCAATTACAGGGCAGGAGTTGTTTTTCCTGCGCTGTCTCACAGATTAGTCCCACATGCCTGCACTCTCGGTCTCTATTGAATCACTGTTGTCTTTAATGGCAGCGGGGGAAATTGAAGGGCTCTGTGTGCGATTTGTCCCGTCGTTGTGGAGCAGATGGTGGATATCAGTGTCAGGCTTTGAGTGGCGAGTGGCTCAGGGAACAGGAAATGGCACGGCCGAGGGCCAGATCTAAGGCGGCGTGAAAGCGCCATTCGTCACACATTTCCATGGCAGCGTCACTCATTAGCATTACCTGGATGTGCATGATAGGGGTTGACTGGGCAAACAGGGAACAGGGGACGTTTATGCGTCATTGGGAACATACCAAGGGATGGACAGAAGGGAGGATGTGTCGACAGCATTTGTTTTATATTATAAAGCTGTTATTATAAGGAAGATGCACTAAATTTTTCGAAATCCACTTGTGCACGTTCCATCTAAAGGTGGTAAAGACAACGATTTTGTTAAAGCAGGAATGCACAAACACAAAGACACAGACACGCACACACACACAAAGATAAGGATAAAGAACAAGAAGTGGTAAGATAAGCTGGACAAAGAAGTGAAAGGTAAACATCCTGTCTACGTGCTTTGAGCTTGATTGCGTTTTCATCTCACACTGATCACAGAGCACAATAAAGAACCATTATTTACATCAATAATTAGTGAAATTTATTATTTACGCACCATTATATACTTAAAAGTTTGTGGTCAGTATGATGCATTTATTTTTCAACTGATCAAAAACGATAGTAAAGACATTCATAATATTGCCAAAGATATTCATATCAAATAAATGCCGTTCCTTAATCCTGATTTTTATCACGGTTTCTACAAAAATATTAATCAGCAACTGTTTTCAACATTGATGATAATAATAAGATAGAATGAATACTGAAAGATCATGTGACACTGAAGACTGGAGTAAAGATTCAGCTTTGCCTCCACGGAATTAAAAAATATATTCAAATAGAAAACAGTTTTTTAAAATTGTAACATTTCACAATATTATTTTTACTGGATTTTTGATCAAATAAATGCAGCCATGGTGAGTGACTTTGAAATAAATAAATTGCATGTATATACTTTATATATATTTATACATAATTCATATTATATATAAATATTTGATATATTAGAACACATTTTCTTAAATATATACATATATGTGTGTGTATTTATTTATACAAAAAAATTATACACACTACGCACACACAAACACAAACTTTTATTTTTAATTGCGATTAATTGTTTCACAGCCCTAATATATATATATATATATGTAAGCAATAAGGTAGGAGAGCTGTGCTGTATCGTGAAATAAGTAACAGCTGAAGGGCGTTGTTAGGCACGACGCGAAGCGGAGTGCCTGCAACTCCCTTCAGCTGTTACTTATTTCACGATACAGCACTTGCCTCTGAGTATCTTATTGCTTTTATAAAACGGTTGCCACACAATATTAAAGTAAAAAACAATATAAGTGCAACTTTCTTGAAGTAAAATCACTAAAAGCTTACCTTCCGCTGGAAAAAATAGTCCCCGAGTGTGAACAGCAACAACGTTCCAATGTGTAAAATGCATGAAAGCTCAAATAAAAACAACAGAACCGCAGTGTTGCGCAGCGATCAATAGAACCGTTGGGTGAAGCAGTCGTAGGCAGTGTTTTCGTGAATAAAGCACAGCTCTTGACCAATCAGAATCAAGGATTCGAAACTACCCGTTTTATAAATATATATATATATATACAGTAAAAAAAAATTTAACAATCGCAAACTTTGAAAGTGTAGTCATATGCACTATTACGTTTTTTAGTTTAAGTATTTTTACGTACTTTTTTAACGTTAACGTTAATTACGTTAATGATTTGGTTAATGACAAATCAGCTGCATTAAGACTCAGAAATTCTCAAAAATGTTGTGCTTAAAAGAAAATAAAAAAAATCTTTTTGGAGTGACATGAGGATGAGTAAAAAATGGTTGAGTTTGAATCTTTGGATGAACTACCCGTCACAGGTTGATCTTGTGTCAGTGATTAAGGTATCAGATGGGGGCAGAAGAGAGCGATCGTAGATCACCATAAAAGAGCAACATCCCACACCTCGCAGGAGTTCACACGCAGGGGCATCAACTCAACAGTTCGTGTTGGACAAATACTAGCGGGGAGGTGCTGCTTCTTGCCAGTGCACCTTCTGCTAGCATCACGCTAGTGTCAGTCAGCTTTAATTAGTCTGAGTTGATGTTAGCCCACCGGTGAATTCACTCCCAGCAGGTGAACCTGGCAGCGAGACAGAGCAACATAACGACCTTGTGAGAATTTATTGGCTTTTATATCCCATTTATCCTTCCACTGTAAAATCATTTGCCACAAATTAGCATGTAGCTGTGTACCACTTTCGAGGTCTCCAATGTTGTTATTGACTTGGTTGATGAGGGAGGAAATTATAGTTCTCTGCTGATCTAGGATCAGTTTCAGTGACAGCTCACCTGTTATCGACTGCCACCACCTCAGAGGTCAGAGAATGTGGGAGTGCATCCAATGTGTCCCAGGCGGGTACATCGTGCTCCATTCTTTCTTTAAGCTCATTTAAGCGCTCGTCTGTTACCTCTCTCTCGACATCTATACCGCACGCCCTTAAAAACCTCTCCTGCTTCTCTCTCTTCCAAATACCTGTGCTTAGCTCGATCCGATGACAGGAGCAAATAGCGAAGCGCAGTTAAAATGGCCCCGAGCCCCTACAGCCTTAACCGCAGTCCCTCAACATCAAATAGACATCCAAAGCACACTTGAAGCCCTGCTAATGCGAGCCAATTGAAGTCTCCAGACCTGAGCCAGGCCGCGCAGTATCGCTTCCCCTTGGCAGTCATCTCTGTGGTTAATCTGATCACAGTGCAGTGTTAACACCACATGGCCTGGCCCTGGAGCCTGCTCTAAATGAGGTTACATCCCAAGCAATACCTTGATGAATAATTAAAAGGCCAGACTTAGAACTTAAAGGGACTTAGCCAACGACCCTGGGGTCTAATCACATGGTCAGGCCATATTTGGTCATCTATCCAATGACATCGCTTACTCTATATTTCATGTGCCCTCGTTCTTTCTCTTTCTCTCTCTTGCACACACACTCACATTGTGTTTTCATGTTTTACGGGACTTTCCATAGACATAATGATTTTTATACTGTACAAACTTCTCTCACCTTACACCAACCCTTCCCCTAAACCTACCCATCACAGAAAACTTGCTGCATTTTTACATTTTCAAAACACATGACTATTATTTATAAGCTGTTTTCCTCATTGGGTCAAAAACGGACCCCACAAGACAAGGATTTACGATATTGCCATCTTTGTGGCATCATAGTGTAGGGTTTGCCAGGTCTCTCTCTCTGTCACTCAGACACACACACACATGGTTTGTTGGTCATCTTCCAGAGCTGACAGTGAGCATGATGGTCATGTTATTCTCCTTTGGGCTCACAGCGAGACAACTGCTGGCAACTGTTAGTTAAAACAATCTGCCGTTATAAACAGTGAAAGTGTGTCTTTGACGTGATCATTTTGCATTTTCTTTGTGACATTTTGCCACAGCATTTCAGACACACACACCTTTTATCTATAAAAATCACGAAACTTAATTTTCACAGAAAAAAATCATTTATTTGTGTATGAATTTAAATTTCAAGGGTTTACTTTTGAATTGGCATAATGCTTATGCTGTGATGGATAATATTTTATATACTTATATGGTTTATATACTTCCCTAATATTTGCAATATTTTAGTTAGACTGCTCATAACACAAATAAAACTGCTTTCAAGAGCAAACTGAATGTGCCAAAGTAAACAAATCTTCATCTGCAAACAAAACAGGTCCTCCAAGTGTCTGCAACACAGCATCTAATCAGTGAGTCCACGTGTCACAGATGAGCGAAAACATAAATATTATTTCTGTGTACACACCAGCATTACAACACAGCACCGACAAAGATGACTTCCACAACTCCAAATCTTTGCAGTGTGAAATATTATAATATCTAATATATCATATTATATACATCATTATAACATGCACAAATTATAATTTGTATTATATATTTAGTATAATATATAATGAAACAAAATAGTATATAAAAAGTACAGAGGACTTGTGTCACTATAATTACAATTCAGAATATCTAAATATAAAGCTAAATTATTGGGGAAAACGTAAATGATTTACATTTCAAATCTGATCATACAAACACAAAAAACTAATATCCAAATTAATTTGCTGCACATTATTCACATTTTTACAGAAGGTTTAATATTCATTTTATTTGAATGTATTGAGACAGTGGCTGCGTCCGAAATCGCGTACTATGTGAGTAGGTACTACATTTAAAAAAGAACGTACTTCTCGACTGTTAGAAAAGTACGTTCTATATAGTATGAATACGTGTAGTATGAATGAGTTCGGACGTACTACATGCGCCATGTTGTTATTGTCACGTGACATAGCCTGTCATAACAGCGCGAGCCATCTCATTCAACTGCGAAAAAACAAACGTCTTTGTTCAAAGAAACATGAGTTATCTAACGTTAGCTGACAGGCATTAGCTCATTCAGTTTGGTAATAATGATAAAAGTGTCATTTTGCAGCCAAATCAGAAAATTGTACCCACGATTTATATTATTTAAACGTTTAACAAGTCATTCGTTTACTTATATGATGTTAAACAAACACAATTTAACCACAAATAAATAAAAAGTGTTTTATATAGTACTTACACTTGAAAACTCCCGCGTCTCCGCCTTCCGCCATTTTCAAATATAACGACAACTCCTCTCCCGTGGCATCATGGGATAGTAAAGTATCCATCGTATGCGCACTTCAGGCTCGCGTACTGTTTTCGCATACTATATAGTATGGAAGTATGCGGTTTCGGACGCAGCCAATGTTCAAAGATGTGTTATAATACTATTTCCTGTATTTGGAGGCAAAGTTCACTATCAATTAATTGAACTGACACAGCTTACCCCAAAGCATCTGGCATACTTTACCCCATTGTTACTGTTTTTTAGGGAAGAAAATGCTTAATTGAATCATTTATTGCTAGTCTTTAGATGAATGAATTACATTCTACATTGGCAATTTATATATATTTATATATTTTACATTGACATAAAGCTCTCGTTCTGTGACATCTACAATTCAAAGCAATTGCACACACTAAATATATATATACCAGAGCTGAGAAACACAATATTTTCTCAGTTGCATTTACTGCTATAAAAATACTTAAACAAAGACTTGCATATAAATCCAGTGTGACAGCAGTTCTCTTTCACCACAGACTGAGAGCCATTAGAGACATCTTTGTATATGCCAAAGTGCCAAAGGCCTTCATCCATATCGAAGCATCAGTTTAGAGAAGCCAACATACGACATGAATGATTCCAGATAAAAGAGATTAAAGAAAGGTTCGCCGTTTTCCATGCAGTCTCACTGACAGAGACATGAGGCACGGTGACCTTCTGAATCTAATTTACAAACATAAAAGATATTGCACTGCCACTGAACTATCAAAGGACTCTGAGAGAGCGGGAAAAATGTCTGACTGCTCAATTGTTCTCTGCGAGCATGACGTGTCAAGGTTGAAAATGATGATGAATACGAAGGCAGGGATTAGATGGGAAATTGTTCCTCAATTTACTGACTGCTAGTGATACATGTCATGCCCACATCTACGTTGCAGCTGGGGAACTGGAAGAGAGGGAAAAGAAGGGCCTTTGATGGTCACGCAATTTCAGATTTTTATTTGCCTGTGAGCACCTGCCCTCAAATTACCTCATTCTCTCCTTTCAATGACCAAAGGAATTGAAATATCTGGAGTGAGGACATTTATTCTCTTTAGAAGGGGCTTTAGAAACTCAGGATGTTCACTTTTTAAAACAGCAACTATGAGATTGTTTTCATTTCCTCAAACCCTGAGCAGGGCTCATGACCCCAAAAGAAAAAAGCGGGCACCCTCACCAGCGCATTTAAAAAAATAAATAAAGCCGATGAAAGGCAGACCTATGGTTGAATCAATCCATTAAATCCTGCTATGTGCCCCTCTTCTTGCAAGATTCTTACACACAATATTTTCATAACACTGACCAAGTGGTAAGTAGACTATAAACGGTTATTCATAAACGAACAGAACCACTTTACAGAGTTTTTACAAGTTTCTTCTGAATTAGAGCTATTACGCGTAAAAAAAAAACCCCACCATAAACATGACATAAAAATCGGTTGAAGTGTAAATAAAAAAGAAACCTGGATGGAAATTGCCAGTGCTGGTTTAATAGTCCTGCCCATCAAACAGAGTCAGAGCCTGCTGTGATCTCCGTGAGTGCTTGACACCTGTGACGCATGTGCCACTTTTGTTTATGCAGAGATGGCAGAATAAACATGTGTCCTCCCTGGAGACGTATGGTAAATTTACCTTCCCCCTCCCCCAACATTGGGACGAAACATCAACATTAATCTTTCTCTCAGATGAGACAGAGGGAACATTTGTAGACATAAGGCCAGTCGAGTTAGCCAAGACAAACCTCTCATATCCTAAAAATGCCAAGAGCCCAGCTCTTATGCCAAAAACCACAGCAGGTCTTAGGTGGTTGGAAAATCTTTCCAATGAAAATGTTTACATGAAGAAAACCCTTTTTTCTTCCGTATAAAGTCGAGTTCGGGCAAAAGCCACACTGACACACATTGTGAGGGTCATAAGTAGAAGCACTGCCATCTTTCAGCGAGAACCTCAGTGACGTTCATTTCACTCACGCTCTTGACTTACTTAATGGAAACATGTCATTTGTCTCTGTGTTTTTACTGTGCCACACACGTACAAATACATATGCTGAACATACTGGAACAGCCTCATTTCAGATAATTCAAACATTACACAGTCAACAAGACGTAACAGACCACATCTTAACCCCAAACAGTTCTTTCTGACAGACAAAACAGCCATTGTGGCTCTGTTTCACATTCCTCACGAGGCCAGTAAAGACGTCTGGGATGAAGGCCTTGACAGGGAAGCCAAACTATGCAGTCTAAGGAATGTATTAATGATGATAAAATTCATTGTGATGATGAAATACATAATATAGTGAAGATGCAAGAATGGATGCTCGGTCTTGTGTGTGTCTATGGCACAACAGTTTAAAACCTTTGTGGCTGGTGTGATTCGGTAAGGTTTTTGGAAAGGTCAGTGAAGTTTTTTATGAAAAAGATTTTTATGTTTATGTTTACCAAGGCTGGGTTTTATATTTTATTATATTTATTCCTGAATTTTCCTGAATTCCTAAAGCTGATTTTTTTTAAATGTATTATTTAGTGTCACATGATCCCACATTAAAGCATTCTAATATGCTGATTTGGTGCTTACATTTAGTATTGTCATCACTGTTGAAAAAATGGCTGTGCTGATTAAAGTTATACTTCACTTTGAAATTATTTTTTGATATGTTTTAGCTTACCTCAAGGGCATCCAAGATGTAGATTTCTTTGTTTCCAGATGTAGAAAGCTACAAGATGTAGATGTATTCAATTTTGATATTTTTAGGTCAAACCGTTCTTGTCTGTCAGTCATATAATGGAGACCTATGGGGTCCACCTAAGAGAAGTCCAGATTAAACATGATTTAATGACTCGTGAATGTAAGTACGCATTGATGGCCTAAGACACGAAACGAGCGGTTTGTGTGAGAAAATGAACCGTATTTATTTTGTTTTTACCTCTTGTAACCACAGTCACATGCAAGTGATCTGAGCTTTGTGGCTGTGGTTACAAGAGGTAAAAACAATATAAATACTGTTCATTTTCTCACACAAACCGCTCGATTTTGATGTCTTAGGCCATCAATGTGTACTTACATTTACGAGTCATTAAATCATGTTTAATTTGGACTTCTCTGTGCATGCTCTTCAAGGTGGACCCCATATACCTGCATTATATGACTGACAGACAAGAACGGTTTGACCTAAAAATATCAAAATTAAAAATACTGCAGAAACAAAGACACCTACATCTTGGATGCCCTTGAGGTAAGCTAAAACATATCAAAAATAAATTTCAAAGTGAACTATCCCTTTAATTTTGCAGTGGAAACTGATATATTTTTTCAGGATTCTTTAATGAATAGAAAGTAAAAAAAACAACAACATTTATCTTAAATAATAAAAAAAATAACATAAATGTCTTTACTATCACTTTTGATCAATTTAAAGCATCCATGCAGAATAAAAGTATTAAAATCTTAAAAAAAATCAACTAAAAGCCACAAAATCTCCTTTCAATTTAAAGTAAAAAAGTTGAAGTTACAATATCACATAGTACTAAGCACACAATTCAACAAAGGCTTAAGATTGTGCACACTAAGAACAAATAGTGCAAATAGCAATAGCTGTTATTTACACCAAGTTTATATAGCAATAGATTCTATTCATACTAAGAGGAATTGGCATCATTTTCTTAGCGATATGCTATTTTTAAGTGAAAATAGCGATAGATTCTATTTACACTGAATAGCTGTATTTCCTTTGCAATAGGCTGAGAGTAAAGCCATTTTTAAAGCAGTGTTGGTGTACATTAAACGGCATAATAATAAGACAGAGTGTAAATTATTATGTTTATTAAAATGATTAAATGGATGACGCCTTATTGGGACAATAAAGTCCTCCCTACACATGCCTCAAACTCTAAACAGTTTATTATTAAACACACATTAGACACTTTATTTCCACCTTTCAAATATTTTTCACATTTTTATTTTAAATAAATGCCTTTCTAATCGGATATGTGATGGGAAAAGGGAGTAGAGCAAGTTCGGCAAAAGGCGGATTCGAAATTCGGGTCGAACTTTCTTTTTCACGCTTCTACACTATTGCTTATGTTCAGAATAGCGTCTTCTGTAATTTTGTCTGGCCCAACCAGATGTCAGTGGGCGGAGTTAGTGTAAACAGCCTCTGCCAACAAGGAAGTGTAAATAGACACCTCGAAGAAGGTGCCGGATAATATATGATTTTCACTACAATTGAAGTGTGCCATTTGTTCCACATCCAGCCAACCAAATAGTCACTTTATTTGCTTACACAGGCCAAAGTTTGTTTCTTCCCCTGTGTGTGCCTGTGTGTTTATGTGTAGATTGTGTTTTGCCTGGGGCTCGGCCATGTCTGGACCTGCGTACAGAAGGGAGCTGCCACAGCGGTATAATGAAGAGCTCTGTGGAGGTGACAGAACGGGTAGCAGGTATGCTGTTGAACTCAGCCCAAACCATCTGATCAAGTGCTCTCTGTCACACACATAGACAAATGTGTACATTTTCACACACACCTACTGCACAGGCATATTTATAGTGCACTGACAGAGCTGCAGACAGATGTCACCTTCAAGCAACAATCTCCAGGGGAGAAAAACAGCGTGTGCACATATACAGCTCACTGGCAAACTGCAGATTGTGCAGACAACAAACAAATCAGAACATGAGAACTAAATCAACCCACATATAATTCAGCTTGATTGTGCCTGGTAGGCTCAGATAAACATGCATGCATGCTTTAAGGCAAGCGGTTCTCTCTTCAGTGAGAGATTTTTATTTGTTTATAATGTATGAGTGACCGGGGACAGTGGTTGAGCTGTCAGGCCTAATAAGCTGAATTTTGACATCTTCCCACACAGCACAGGGGGGCTGGGGGCTCTGCAAGTGATTTTCACTAAAGGCCCCATATACTCATGGAGAAGCTCTTTTTCGTTTTTAAAACCAAGTTCGAAATACATGAGCAGCAATATACTGTTAGCGAACATCTGACGCCACCCACACTGCAGAGAGTGACATTTAGATGAATATGTAAATATGCGCTGCATGCTTTCCTCACAATAATAAAATAAACACACAACCAAATTGAGTAAACAGCAAGCATATTAATAAAGCATAAGAAAAGCATCTGAATGGCAATGTGGGTATGTTTGTTTTTCACAAGCTCTGCAATTCGGCACTCAGGTAAAGTCACGACACAGTTGTTTGTAGGCTATTGCATTTTATACAATAGATTGCTTAAAGCTACACTGTGTGATTTTTACCCCATCTAGCAGTTAAAAGGTATATGACCATCCAGTGAATATTAGTTTCTGTTCCTCTAAATTCTGATTTCATTTTAACTCCTACGGTGGCCAATGTAGTCCAAGATTAACATGACTTCCAGTTCGACCTCGTCCATGAGTGTTAACTCAAACGTAAACGCGAAAGGCGAAGCTTGAATAAACGGGTATGTCCCTCTTTGGCTAATGTACTTTCAAGATGGAGGGGCAACATGGCGACCGACATTAGAACCCCTTACCCGTATGTATTTTCAATGGCATATTATACACTCACGAGAATACTTTATTACTTGAACGAAGTAAATATACATCAATGAGCACATATATTTTTGAAAGAACTAAGTGTTTTAGCTAAGAATAAATTAAAAGAGTTACACAGAGTAGCTTTAAAATCAAGAATATAATTTTGCTATATTAAAGTGAAAACAGTGTCAGTGTCTCGTTTCATTAGAAGTACAACTTAATTTTCTACTACAAAGCAGCTCTCCAGTGTGTTCATGTTTTCACTCTCAGAATGGACTTGAACAGGATAAATGAAGCGGAAAAGATTTCCATGTGAAAGAAGGCGGAGCCTCAGCACACACCTACCTAGTAGATAATTGCCACGGACCAATGGTAGTACAAAGGGGTTTACTAGCCGGAGCAAACTTTTTCGGAAAGTTTCAAACTCCTAAAAAGAACTTGTTTTGCCCGATTTTGTTGGAAATTACATTATATCAGTTCGTTTTATGATTTCTCTTGAAGTATATCGGGGCCTTAAGTCCTTTGCTGTTGTGTCATTTATTCTTTACACCACCAAAAAAAGGGGATTGTAACTTTATCAGCCCGTTCTCATCCTTTAGCGTCACATAGAACGCTATATGCAAAACGGCGCTTTACTATGCAAATGGCACCCTTTATCGTTAATATAATATGCGAACCGAAATCCTTTAGAGTAATATGAGACTACCCTACCCTACCCCACACCTAAACCTACCCATCACAGCGCGTGTTATATTAAAGATAACGGGTAACATGTGCGTAGTATAGCGCCGTTTTGTCATAGCGTTCTATATGACGCTAAAGGATGAGAATGCGTTGAACTTTATCACAAATCTGACTTTTTCTCGCAATTTTGATGGGAAAAAAAGAGCAAATAACTGTCAGAATTGCAAGACGTTAACTCAGAGTTTACAAATTATAACTGATACTGAAACAAAGGGGAAAGAGTTGCAAGTATCTTATTTTTTACAATTACAAGATGTAAACTATAGTTGAGTTTACAGCTTGTAGTTGCCAGAAATAAACTTGCAACTGTGAGAAAAAAAGTCTGAATTGTGAGATATAAACTCGCAATTGAGATAAAAAGTACTTTTTTTTGGTATTCCATGGCAGACACAAACACACACAACACACACAAACCAGAATGGTGAAATTTCGCGAATTGGGAAATAAACTTAATAAAAGTCAGAATTGCGAGATGTAAACTCGCGACTACGAATTTATAATTAATTTGCAATTGCAAGTGAGGAAAAACATCTGAATTGTGAGATATAAACTTGTAATTATTAGATTAAAATTTGTGATTACTTTTTGATTCCATGGTGGACCAACAAACACAAACACACACACACACACACACACACAGAACTGCTAAATGTAAACTGTGAAGAAGAATTGCTAGATGTAAACTTGCAATTGCGAGTTTATAATTTGCAATTTCAACAAATAAACTCACAATTTCAACAAATAAACTCGCAATTGTGAGGAAAAACATCAGAATTGTGAGATAAAATGTTGCGAATTGCTTTTAATTAAACAAGCTTTCATAGTTGCTCCTCTAAGCACAACCCTGCAGTACAGTGATAAAGAAGAATGGAGCCGGAGTGAAAGAGAGAGATATAGAAACAGTGGGAGACAGTGAAAGAGAGAGAGTGAGAGAGAGAAAGGGGAGGGCCACACTTCTCGCCCTTGAAGCAGAAACACCCCTTTATAGACATGACATGGTGTCGTAGTACATCAATACTAAAACGCGGCACCGCAGTGCAACAGCCGCCAACCACCCCTCCAGATCCTTAATAATTCATACTGACGGTAATGCAGCGGGACAAAAGATGTCATCCTTTCTCATTTGATGTCATCAATAAGAAATGGCATTCAATCCTACTTTACGTCTTTACAGGGAATATTCAGTAAACAAAGCTTGACAGTCGGTGACAAGGGGAATTTGGATCCAAAATCATCTCTGGCTGTCGCGTATCGAACCGATCCCTACAAAACTGTACAAAAGCAAAGAACAAGTAAAATTGCAATCCCACTGCAGATCACAGGGTTGTAATTGTGTGTGTCTAATGTGCAGTAGGCAACTATGTTCATCTGCCCACATAACTGCAGACTGGGAGCGAGACGAAATGTGACCCTGCCATTCTCAATGTGTTGACAGTGCTTTAATTCAACATGATACCAGACACCCGCAGTCTGCCCTGGCCTGCTAGAACGGCTGCTAGTTTTATACTCTCAGAGGCACTTAAAATACACAAACACTGCTCAGGACCACAAGGGAGGGGGGCGAAAAAATGCTTAGCTCTGAAGCTACTTACATATTCGCATGTTGGCATTTCCAGGAAGTTTGTAATATCGAGTGTTGCCTTTTTATATGCGGTCGCATGCCAAAGTGGAACGGAATCATTGTGAAGCGAAACTGTAAAGCAAACATTTAGAACGGCAAGCTAGAAACAGCGTTGACATGTCCGACATGTGACCTGCTCCTAAAAATATTTTAAAAATACTTCAAAAGAACATCATAGACAGTACAATCAACATGGAAAGATCTCACAGTAAAACAAGCAGCTGTGAGAAATATTAGACACTGGTGTTATGCCAGATGAGAAGTTTATCTACAGTATCATCTTTTTACATTTTTAATTCATTTTAAAACTGTATCATCTTTATAAATCCTTCAATTCCAGTTATATTTTCCTTGCGTTTTTTTGTTGATTATTTTAATTTATTTCCGTTTAAAGCACTTTAAAATTGTCATACTATAGTGTATGAAATAAATAAACTTGCCTTGCCTATTGTTGATTTTTAATTAAAATATTTGTATAACTAATGTTAGTTCATATTTTATTCATTCGAATATTTATTCATTTATACTAAATTGCAAGCATTTTATTAATTAATTTATACTTAATTGTAAACTTTAAAAATTGTATATATGCTCACCAAATCTGCATTTATAATTATTATTACAAATTAAAACAAACTGTTTTCTAATTTAATATATTTAAAATGATATTTATTCTTGTAATAGCAAGGCTGAATCTTTCTTAAAAAAATGTAAAATTTTGAACTATAGTGAAGAATTTAGCATTAATCAGAATTATTATTGCTCTACAAGCAGCACCTAATATACACTTCTCCTTATACATTTTTGAGTCAACTACACTCAAAAAAGGGTTCTACTGTATATATGTAGCAACCCTTTTGGCACAGAGGTTCTTTACAGGCTATTATTCAGTCATATATTACATTATTCTGCAACATGTTGCAGTTGTAATTAAATTATTGTTTATTAAACTGTTGTAGTAACTTAATATCACATTTTAATCATGCTGATTTTGGGAGGATAAAAACTGAAATGGCACTCTCCATGTAATATTTGATTAATTACATTTTTTAACCCCCATATCTTGAATTTTGTGATCATTCAAATGCATTGCATTTTAGGGGTTCCAAATACGTAGCCCATTAGAACCTTTTAAGGTTCTAACTTCTATATAGAACCTTTTCTTCTAAGAGTGTACCTAAGGGCACTAAAAGGCTCTTTCTGCCAATGCAGGCTTCTTTTACAGTTCACACAGGCAGGCAGAGCGGACACACAATCCTCTCGCTGATGGCCAGCACTGACTTCAACTGCTCAGAGCCCTCTGCTATCACACACAGAGAGGGAGAGAAGAGGAGTTGACAACAGTGCCCTGCTGTGAAAGACAAGGACTCCCCGTGTACCCTGAGAGCTTGGTTTTCAGCACCCTCAAGCCCTGCCCCTTCGTCCTCATGCCACCCTCTACAGCTCAGCAAGAGTCGATTACTCATGCGGTGGCAGAGATGAGCAGACAGCGCTTAGGACTGTCTCCAGACGGGCCAACAAACGGTGCTGTGTGGTTTACCATAGTATTCGCTTTGATCATTCTGACCATGTCAACTTCAAAAAGTGAATGTGGTAAATCATGACACTGATAACATAAAGGACACATTAACTTTTGATAGATCACCTACTTTTTACTCACCCTCAAAACCTGTATGAGCATTTATAGAGTGAAACATTCATTTTCTCCATAGGGAAACTTTAAAGACAAACCTCTTGTGGGCACTGAGGTTGTTAATTGATGGTATATGCGTATGCTGAAGCCATCTGTTCACATTATTTCAACTTATTTTTTTAAATAATCATGTTTAACGGAGGAAGTTGCGGTGAAAAACTACATTACCAAAAGAGCTCTGTAGGGAATACTCACTCCCATCAAGAACCGCGAATGATGTAATTAATGTCTAATGCTTTAATATTTGTAAATATATGCATATTTTGCAATAAACTTAAAATGTACCATTTCTATAGATTTATAACTTTATTTAAATTAACAGTTTTATATTTCACCATCATTTTTTTTATTTGATTATTATATGATTTGCAATGCTTCATGGAATTGTAGTTCTTTCCCTCACTAAAGCTGTAGCCTAAGTATACAGCCTTGTCTTTTTTCACGATTTTTCATGAAATAGTTTAAGCATAATCAACTTGGATGTTTACATAATTTCAACTTAAATTCCATTAAACTGACTTAAAAGCATGGGTTGAATCTTGGATAACATGTTTTTCATTACTTTAACTTTGAACAAATGTTCTACCTAGGGCTGGACAACATAATCGATTAATCGCATCTAAAATAAAAGTTTGTGTTTACATAACATGTGTGTACTGTGTATAATTATTTTGTATATTAAAATACACACACATGCATGTATATATTTAAGAAAAATGTGTTATTAATATATTACAATATTTATATTTATATTTAATATAAATGATGTATAAATATATACACAGTATATGCATGCAAATATTTCTTAAATATATACATGCATGTGTGTGTATTTATATATATATATATATATATATATACAAACAACTATACACACTACATACACATATATTATGTAAGTACAAACTTTTATTTTGGATGCGATTAATCACGATTAATCGTTGCCCAGCACTAATTCTACCATTTAGCTGGTTGTTTAGTCATAGCTAGTTGGCTTGGTTCATATCTTATAAAAAAATCCCTATTGAAAAAAATGGAAGGAAAAAACTATGCCATTGAAAAAACCAACATGGACACTAAAGAAAAACAAAGTGGACGGACACTAATGCACTCTATTCTCCTTAACACAAAAGCAGTAATGACGAAATTGGAATGGGATGGACTAACACACATTGCTAATATTTTTTTTTACTTCAAAGTGAGGGATCATCATCATCGTTTCCCTCCAATTAAACATCTCCAAACATGCAACTCACAATCCGAAAATAAATTCAGCATGCACATCATTATGCGCCACATTTATAATGGAGTTCAGAGTTCTCTGACCTTCTCTTAACACTTGCGTAACTGGATATCAAAATCAGTTGCATGACACCTCGGCTAATATTTTTACCTATAAATACCCTCCTTAGCCCACACAGCAGATGCAAATATAGCCATTGCCGGGAAAATTGTGCAATCTCACTGGAAAGTTCAGCCCATTAATTAGTGTGTAGTGAAGTCTGGCTCTTTCAGAGGCTGTGTGCTCTGACAGAACCGCAGCCCACATGCTGACATGCTATGATGATTTCACATCAACACATTTACGGTCGTGCTGCCCTCCCGAACACGAGATTGAGTGAGCAGGGTCATTAGAACAGACCACAACAGATAGAAATAACAGGCCTGTGTGTGTGTGTGTGAGTGAGTGAGTGAGTGAGTGCAGGTCCTCTATCCACAGGAGGCTGACCTTATTACTAAATGAATGGAAAAATAATGCGCTGCGACGGTACAGGACAAAGATCCAGTTTCAGCAAAAATCTGCTTGCATCTGTCAGAATAGAAGGCAGCGGAAGGGGACTGCATCCAGCATGAAAACACGATTCCCGTTACAATGCAAAGCATTTAGTGGAGCGGACCAGTGAATGGCCTCTCAGTAATCCCGGCCCACTCTCTGCAAAGCACTCTCATTAGTATCAAGGGACTCAATATTTGCAACCCTAGTTTAATGCTGTTTATATTTACACTTACAACGTGGACGGCTGCCAATTCACGCGCCGGACCATTTCATCTGGCTCGCTTTTCTCTGCTTTTTTAAACTCTCCATTCACGTGGCATTAAACACTCGTAATAATCTCTCTAAAGCAAGCTATTTACAGAGAGGAGCGGTACATTACAACGATGCACTGGAAAGTTTTGCTAGGATACACTCTGTTCTGGAGTGGAGTTTTAAAATACACTCACCCGAAATGACAGAGAAAGTGAATTAGGGTGCACTCTGTTTCTGTGCTATTAAAGGGACAGTGCACCCAAAAATGAAAATTATTTTACTTGTCTGATCTAACACTTTATGCATTTTTAAGGTAAATAATGATAATAATTGTATTTTTTTGGGTGAACTATCTCTTTAACTAAAGGGGTAAACTGCTTTGCATGGAATCTGGGGTGTGTAACACATGATCATAATCAGGGGTGCACATACATTTTTTACACTTTGTTTTTTGCACACTTATACTACAAGCTGCCTAAATGTAAAATAACACTTTGTTCACAGTAGAAAATACATATTGGTTCATCTTTGTTAAAACTGCATTTTTTATATTTTGATAAAAATTAATGACAACAGCATCAATATTAGGTTGCTGTCACTTTAAGACCGACACATATACTAACATTTCCGGTTTCTTTCCAAACTGTTCAGTGTTCATTTATTAATGACATAACGGAGAGAATACTAGCTGAGATGGGTATTTTGACATAACTGTGTGTATTTGTGTCTGTTCAAGTGCAAGAAAACGCGTAAGAGGAATCAATTCAGTGCTCGAGCGCTGTCTGAATTGTTTCAGACTGATCTCATGAAGTAGCGCGTGTATGACACGCCAATTCGTATTTCCATTTTTGTCGTGCAATCAACACTCATAATTGTGTTTATGAACGCCGTTGACTTAACGTTATTACTGTATATATAAATATATGACTTACCTCAACCCCGCCCTAAACCTACCCGTCACTGGGGTTAATAGCATTTTTGAGTCTTCCCCTACCGTTCTAGAAAAAAAGATCGCTCCCCAGATGTAGATCTACATTTTGCTTCGTTTCGCTCTGATGTTTGACGGCGTGTACAGACACGTGGAATCACTCGGACATTAATGGCGTAGACATACACGCGATAGCTCAAAATGCGTAGAGATAACACGCCACTTGACTCGAAAGTGGCGTGTATGTTTACGCAAAAGTCATGACGTCATGTTGATAATTTGGATGTCGAAATTGGCAAGAAAAAACATGTCCACATGATAAACTTTCACTCTATGATGGTTAAACTTAGCAGTTAGCTTAGCTTGCACATGCTTGCTCAATCGTGGGGCCTGGCCCGTACGGTATCACGGATCAACTGCGATCAGTTGCACCCCTAATAATTAATGAACATACTCATCATCATGTTTCCTATCTTATGGAGAAAAATCCTACTCCAGTAAGTAAACGTTTCCTGTCCACAAAAATCTGCTAATGTGTTACACGTTTCGGCTGCGCACCAGTTATGTGCACCCCTGAACATAATGGCAAAAAGACCTGCTCACTGCAGATGAAAACGTTAACAACTTATCTTTCTAATGGAATAGATTGACCATGAAGTCACTCATTTATGCGAAAAGAAAAACAATGTATACATGCACTCGGAATCCATTTCCACAAACCAGGCCGGCCCCTCCCATAGCCGTATATGAAAGCAATACCCTTCAGTCTTTTATCTGCTAATGTGTCTTCCACCCCTGGGGCCTAAACAGAGGGCCATGCGTATCAGATAAAGCCAGATAAATGGACCAGGCAGACGGATGGCACCAGGTAGGCAGCCGGCTTTTACAGAGTGTCGCTGCAGGCCACAAACCAGGGCTGTAGGTTGTGATGAGGACTAATCCTCAATGAATGCAGTATGGACTGAGTCTAAGCAGCATGTGTGGTAATCTCCTCCAGTCTCTCACAGCTACTGCCAACCTCACTCTTTGTAGTGGGTGCCAACCTGGGTGGTGAGGGGAGCTCAGAGACACTATTAAGCAGGGATGGCATCTGGGAGCCGCTCATTCCAGCACTGAGCTCCAAAGCCCAGATTTTAGCCGAGAAATAAAGGGAACGCGGGGACGGAAAGGGGGAGAAAGTGTCTTTTGGGCTTATTTTCGGCTTAAGTAAACAGCTTGAGTGTCATTAACATCTTACATTTGCAACAACAAATAAGATGTGGACTTGGCGTATAAGGGCTTTGCGACAGGATGCGTGACGAGATTGAGTTTCTTACACAACAAGTCAACGAAATCCTGATTTACAAATCCACTTCAGTCTCTGGTGATCTTCCAACCTGAGATCAATTCAGGCCTTGAAAAGTCTACAGCAAATCTAATTAGTTTCTCCCTCTGATCCAAAAACATAATCAGCCTGTAAACGCTCTCCTCTACGCGGTGGACTTAAGTGCAGCGGGCTGCGGGAGAGATGAGTGCGATTTCTCTCTTCCTGCACGCGGTGGTTAAATTATAGACGAGGAGCCCATGAGAACAGAGTCTACCCTTCCAATCTCCTCTTCCTTCTTTCCCTCCCACAGAATGAATTAACACCCTCCGCTGCCACCTCTGATTAAAAAAGCTCATTGGAGAGAGATTTGTAATCATTTGTATATAATGAATTCTTAGAACCCTCACCCCCAATTCTCACCTGCCACAGCCTGCAGACACACTCACAAAGGATATAGAGAGAGATGAGAAAAAGTGAGAATAAGCTATGATATTACCATCCCTCATATTTTTTAATATGAATTCTTGATACCACTTCTTTTTTTCGCTCTTCCAGGCTTACAGCCTAGTTTTGTTTTGAGATGGTCTTTTTTTAATGAAATTTCACATTCATGAGATAAAAATGATGTACAACCAGACAATTAATAATGTGTAGTGATGTGTAATATGCAAATTATATACAAATTAGGACTGTCAATTGTCAGCTGGATGCGTTTTCTCATTCAAAACCAGCTGGATGGAGTGCAACAGAATGAAACAGAATCTCGAAAAATGATTTTTTAAGTTGACAGTGTCTTAAATACATGTCGTTTATGGAGTGAAGCGGCAAAACAAGCAACAAGATGTAATGCAACAGCCAATGACGTGTTCATAGACCAATAATAATTAAAAAAAGGATATAAATGTATCCTCTGACAGATTGACAAGTTGAATAGTGGACTGTAAGCCAGTGATAGGCTTATATTCAAAGATATGCTAATAAAACAACAATATACTGAAAGCAACAACACTTCACAATTTATAATGAAATAATATGTGAATAAACTTGGCAATTAACAATATCATTTTCATAAATTAAACCTATGTGTGAATAAGATCATTATAAAAAATACACAATTTAAAATGAATACACTATATCTAATCAATAAAATTGTGACAACAGATTACAAGCAATAATATTAATTAAATTTAACAAAGTAGAACTGACTATTAATTAATCTAATTAATTCCTTAAACATTGACCATTTATTAAAAAATAAACAAAAATATCTGAATAACAGAATTCTATATTTTATATTGCCAATATTGAAGACACCTGATGTTAACAAGGAGAAAACCATCATTTTAAGTCACCATTATGGTGATCAATGTTTGTTTTAGTTGGACTCTTGACCCTTAAGTCATTCACTTTAAGTTTTGTTTGGCTAATATACCTCGAGTTATAGCAGTCAGATGAACAAATAGAAAAGGTTATCTGATAGTGTTGGTTAGGTTTTAACATATTTTTTTCACAATCATTTGACTGGTTAACTTTTAAGGAATTAATCTGATTATTTATTACTAAATTCTAATTTGTTAACTTTAATTAATAATATTGCTTGTAATCTGTTGGCACAATTTTATTGCTTAGAAATAGTATATTCAATTTTTACAGTGCATGATAAATAACAATTTTAATCAACTGTCAGCCCCTAACACAAATCTTTCCAATGCTTCAGAATGTGTTAACGTCCACCGTGGCTAGCACTTAGTCCTGAGGTAATGCGAATATTCATATTTTCCCACATATCTCAGTTTTCGTACATTTATAAATAGCTCCCAATTGTGGCACATTACTCACTGGCGCATATATCATGGTTTGAAACGCAATCCAAATTTGTCTTTATTAATAACCTTAATATATCAGTGGAATGCAGAGTGTGATGGATTAAAGGGCCCATATATCCCATGCAGAGCTGATTAATTTGTGCTCTGGAGGTTCCCGCAGTTCTCTTGCCCTCCTAATGAATGTGCACAGCCAGCATGGACACTGTTGCCTCCGTGACCTTTCTGTTTGAGTGCCAGGCCATCTGTCTCCCTGTGTGCACACGCTCTGCACACGCTCCGAACCTCAACTGGACGAAAGCAAGGCGTCACCCTTACTTCGTTCTCAAATGTGATTTTATATAAGTCACCTTTATTTATACAGCGCTTTATAGCAGAAACTTTGAGCAGGTGTAATAGAAGAAAACCTCAAGAATTATGGTTTTCACACCTGAGGGATTCACTGTCAAGGTGCTTGACGTCAAAGCAAATTCAATCACTTATTCCAACCTGCTTTTATTAATGCAAGCCAGACGTGAGTGTTTAATATTGCGCTTTGCTTTTTTATTACATACGGCCACCTTCAGGACACGATATCGCACGCAGCAAAGCTCTTTAGTCCCGAATCTGTTCAAGTAATAGATTTAAAATGATACCTTCTGATATGTCAGGTTTCATTTTGACTTGGTGGCGTATGCGCATATGTCAAGCATGAAATCTGCCAAGGCAGTATGATCTGTAAGCCACAGTCTCATGTCTCAGCCTTAATAAAAATGACACATTGGCTGTTTATGATAAGAGAGACTGAGAGGGTATTACCGCTTCCCGCTGAGCGACGTGCCATAATGGTGACTGGTGGCAGTGGCGAGGTGGCATGGGGGAGGGAGGCAGACAGGTGGCGCACATTTGGGTGTGATAAATCTGCTCTTCTTCGACAGGGAGCAGCCTCGGCTCGGAGCTGCTGGAAATGTCAGCTAATGTGAGTCTCACTCAGGAGGTTAGGCAGGGAAGCACTCTCAGGGGAGATGCGAGTAGTCAGGGAAGAAAGAGAGAGTGGAGACAAGGAGAGTGGGCTCCCCAGGGGGCCTGACAGGTAGTCTGTCTGCTGGGCAACTTTCCGCCTGAGGTAAAATAATACGGTTGCAGGAAAGGTGACACTGTCCTCCATTGCTCTGCTCTTTCTACTGTAATGATGCACCTGTATCTATGTGAGATACTTCATGTGTGGGGCTCAAGAGAACTGATCATCACACACAGGTCATTGTTCACAATCCTAAAGCCTTAACCTATGCTACTAGTTCGATTAATACAAATATCTATCGACATTCATCTGGTGAACCATATTGACTTTCACTGTATTGACAAAGAGATTTGATTTTTTTTTGTTTCTTTTAGTCATACAGGATAAACTTTCCTCCTAAAAAATAGTAATTCCTATATAGTGCAAATTTGTATTATTGTTATAATTATTAATGTCATATACATGTATAAAATGAAAACAAAAACACAACAAAGTAGTCATAATTTGGTAATTTAACACCATACTTGTTCAGAGGTTTTAGGATCTAATTACCATTTCGCCTTTGCAATATTTGAAATAATTTAAGTGAAAAAAACGTGAAGCTAGTTGCTATAGTATACATCGCAAATATCAGCTTAGAAATTTACATGTGGATACATGGAGCCCATTGTTGACATTTGATGTGTAAAATTATAAAATATCATGCTAGGAAGAACAAATTAGGGCAGTTCTCAGCTAACATTTTAGTATATTTTAAAATGTCTTTTGTAGGTTTTAAATTTTAATTTGCACTTCTGAGCAATTTGCACTCCAGTCAAGTTGATTCATAGCTTTTCCTCCAAATTGTGATTTTTGTGAGTTAATAATAATAATAATAATAATAATGTCAACATTGTTATCATACAGTATTTTTGCTATAATGTTTTTGAAAGAAGTCTCTTAGGCTGCATTTATTTGATCAAAAACTAGATAACATGTTTTCTATTTCATTATATTTTAAAAATATAGTTTATTTCTTTGATGGCAAAGCTGAATTTTCTGCATCATTACTCCAGTCTTCCGTGTCACATGATCCTTCAGAAAACATAATTAAATGCTGATTTGAAGCTCAAGAAACATTTCAACATTATTATTACCAATGAGAGAGCTTTGTGGATTATTTTATTAATAGAAATACTCTTTTCAGACACTGGTCTGATTATAACTTGGCTGAGGTATTATACAATGGTAAAAACAGAATACAAGTCCCAGAGGTTGTTCTGTAATTGATTGTGCAGTTGGTCTTTAGTCAGACCCTACATCTTTGATTGTGGTAGGCTTTTGTAAGCTACTATTACTGTATAATTAACAGGTTTTAATAAAACTGAGGCAGGATGTTTGGGGTTGTTTGGGGAGGGACTGAAAGGGTTAAAAGTACAATCTCTTTGAAAAAAAAGAAAAAAAAGAATAAGATGCCAGACGTAAATCATTGGTACCATCCAATAAAACTTCAAGAGTATTCAACCACACACACACCAAGTTTTGTGCCTTATGTGTAATCTCTTATCTCTCCCCAACAGCAACCTGCCATCATAATCAGCGGTTATAGCAGCCCATAATCTGCAGGGGGAGGCTGAACTGATCTGATGGCTATCACTACAAATCTCACTGCAAATCACTCAAATGACACAGAGAGCCACCGCACACCAAATCCACAAACCACCACTGAGAACAGTACTGCTTATAATCTATAAATACAGAAAACACACTTGAATAGTGTAGTACAGCGGAAGACACATAAAAATATCTACCCACCACAAGTCATCTCTGTGAGCCAAGACTTGATAGACCAATATGTCATCCTAAATGGCTCTGTTGTTGGTCATTCTCTGTGCAGGATTTTCAGTTTGTGCCACACTACTGATCAAAGCACATACCCAGCAATAGATGAGTGGAGAGATCCAGATCTACTGGAATTGGCATCCATTAGAGAGTGCTCATGTGTGTGAGTGTGTGTACACTTGAAACGAACCCCTAACTGTTTCTACCATTGTTTGAGAGTCATTACAGCGCATTGATGTTGGATAATAGTGGTTGATTGCAGATCCTTTGTCCTGCATTGTGTGGTTTTGCATTAAGCTGGATTGTGCTGTGACATGTCTTATGAAGCACAAAATCACAAATAGGTTTTAAATTAAGCTGTACTTTTGCCTGACTTGTATGTACTGTATATTTCTAATATTTAATTCAAAAGAAAAAGCTTTTGTAACCAAGATGCGGGGGAGTGTGGGGTAAGTTACATAAGTAGGCCCATCTTCAGATGCACAGAAGATATTAAAAGTAAACAGGGATATTGTGAAAATATCATTGCATTTGAAATAATTGTTTTTAATTTCAAATATATTTATGGCTGTTATGGTAAAGCTAAATTTTCAGCTTCATTACACCAGTCTTTAGAGTCACATGATTCTTCAGAAATCACCTTGAAGGGGTGTGCATAAGACTGGCATGACACCTTCATAACCATGACATATGTCATGAATATAAAATAGGGTTTATGCATGTTTATGACAACTGTCATTAAGTGTCATTCGCTCAATAATAATACTGTGAATGCAAATATGATATTAAGATATCTTTTTTATGACATCTTGAAATAAACCATAACAAACCTGTCAAGGTCTTCCTTCATATTCATATCATGTGTCATGTCATGATTATGACTATGAACGTTAGTCTTATGCACACCCTTCAAGTAAAGTGTTCCCGAATTTTTTTATCATAGCTGAAAACAATTTTTCTGCTTTATATTTTTGTGGAAACCAGGATTCTTTGATGAATGGCATTTCTTGAAATTTTCTTTGAAATAGAAACATTATGCAACAATGTAAATGGCTTTGTCAACTTTTGATCTTACTAACTCCAAACTTTCTTTAGCCAGTGTCTTTAGCCAGTGTGTAAACCATGTCAAAATCGTTTTATATAGGTGTCGGATGATTGATGTCAGCGATGTCACCTCCAAAAACCACTCTTTATGACAGACACAGTAGCGAAACCAAGCCTGAGCATCTTATCACCACATGGAGCTTGTGCAGCGAGTCAATCTGGTGCAGCTTCACATCCTCATTCATGTCTAAGCATCATAATGCGGGCTTACCGTACAACCAAACGCTTGTCATCCGTTTAGCCTCTTTTAACTGTAAAGCTCGCCTTCCAAAGTCAAACCAAGCAGGCATCCATCAGCTCTAGAGGGAAAAAAAAAGACGGATAACATTTAAAGCCTTGCCAATTAGAATCACTTGCTTCATGTCAGTAGAATAATTTAATGATTCATTTATAGTTACATTTTCCACCTCCATGATAATGAGGCAGAATGCATTCCGACCTAATAATTTTACAAAACAGCACCGAACACATCCTGCTGCTTTCAAAAAGAGCTTGGCAAAAGCGTTTCTGGCTTGTCACATCAATTACACACTGTCATCCTACTTCACGCCACACACACAAAAAAAGAGGGTGAGGGGAGAGGAATGTGACAAGAAAAAACTGGAATCATTCCAATCATGCACAATTGTGTATTATATAAGATAAGCAGACCAATTATAATAAGTCATTACAATCACTGGCATACAAAGCATTCAGTTGTCATGCTGCTTTTGTTGGGAGCTGTCAGTTTCCCCCTCTCTTTACGCATGGCTGACCATGCCTGGTGGACTGTAACCATGTGGCACTGATGGCCCCCAGTGCACACACACACACACACACCTCACAGAGAGGTGGGGGATGCAAGCTTGATCTATTTTCACCAGCCTCGGGGTCTGTTTCACACCCCCTCTCAGCACTGAGAACAGAACTAACATGTGGAGGTGAAACCAGAGACAGGCTGCCATTACTTGACCTCCTGCGCTCCCAAGCATCCTGTTAAGCTACAACACACACACATGTTAGAGGGAGGGAGGGGGCAATGCCTGTGTAAACAAACCAGACAGGAGATGAGATGAGACGGAGAGAGTGTGCATGCCATTCTAGTAAATTAATAGATTATTTGTTTGCAATTAAACGATTTGTCTTAATTGAAAAATCATTGGTTGCTCAGTTGCGTGTGATCATTAGGAGTGCGTGCCCGACCCCCAGCGCCCGGAGATCGGGGATAATGAGACTCAGGGAATGAAGTGCATGATGGGGCATGGGATAAGCAGAGTCAGCCTACCACACAAACACACACACACACTCACTCCCTCTCATCTGACCTCTCTCTGGAAATGAGCTCCACACTCCAAGCTCTCATGGGTAATCATATATGGAGCTGCCCATGATGACAGTTAATTTGAAACTATCTGGCTACTCTGCACGCTACCCCTTCCCTTCCCCTCCCCCAGCCTGTCTGTCTATCCCTCTCTCTCTCTCTTCTCTCTCTCTCGCTCGCCACCGCTTCCTTTGTCTCTTTCCTGCTTCCCGTCTGTCTCTCCCTCCCGATGCTCCATTAGAGCCAGTTCTCCATGCTCCTGCAATCAAATTAATTCCCCACATTTTCCCGAGGAACCCCCATCGTTCTATAGCTAATGTTTTTAATTCAATTGGAGCAATCCATATCCAGGCCCATTTCCTGTTTGGCTGTGCCAGTGAGCCCCTCCCTCGGGCGGCTTTAGAGAGTGCATCTGCGGAGTCTCGATAAAGGCGCACACGCATGGGCAACGCACCAACGGAGCGCGTTGAGACCGCCTGTCGCGTTCACGCCGCCTCATCTAGATAACAATGGAAAGCGGCACCATTAAAATAAACGTGAACACCCACACATACATGCCTGGAATTGGCTGGGCTGTAGGGGAAGTGCCGCAGTAGCGATTAATGTTTCACAACACATCTGTATCGCTGATATTTTTTGCCCCGTCTCATTGCCAAATAGATGAAGCGGGGTGGGGAGAGGGAGTCCGCGTCTGTTTTGAAGCCAGTAGCCATGTCTCTCAGTAGACACACTCTTCCCCATTCTCATGAATTAATCAGAGGACGCAGTGTGTTTTGTGAGTACGGGGTGGCCAGGATGATGCTGATATAATGAGTGGCGCAGGGACCATGTCGGCGAGCAGACCATCATCCCCTCGTGGCTCCTCAGCCCTACCCTCTCCCCATGGAGCACGGGCCATGTTTGGCCTCTCATTAACTAGATAAATATATCCATCCCTTCACTTCCCCCTCCTTATTCTCTTCTTCCGTTTCTGCCTTGATATTATCAGCGCTCTGATTAGCCGGCCTTGGCCCTGCAGGACCGCAGCAGGGTTACTAGCTGGGTGGCGCACGCAACCCAAACTGCACTTTCAATTCTCTCTGTCACGTAAAACAGTGGGACGCTAACCAGAAGAGAAAGACCTGGGAAGCACAGTGGTGTCAGCAGCGCTGACTCAATGTGCCCAGACAGACACACATGTACACACACAAACACAAACACACACACACGGCAAAGGCTGCGGGGGTTGCTGGTGATTATTGTGAGATTCAACTGGGCTTTCCAATAAGCAATTATCTCAGTCAGAACACATTTGAATTAGAGCTGCAGGACAGGGTAATTACTGAGGTCAGTAGATAAGGCTCTCTCTCTCTCTCTCATCTAGTCTATAGATAAATCCCTGCAATGCTAAAGCTACATTGATTTAAGAACCGCTACCGGCATTGATCCAAGATGGCTGAGGTGTCACCCAAGGGGGAACTGTTCTACTCACCTAATGACACAATCAAGCTCAACAGACATGCACACACACACTAACACCCACCCACTGTGAAGCCAATGACCGATCACAGCAGTGACCCGTCTCTGTCAGTATACGCATCAGACGTACATCTCAAGACACACTTCACCTCAGATATATAGCTTTTGACACAGTGTCAGGGCAGGTATATATAGATATAAGAAAAAAATGTCATAATTGACTTACCTTAATGTCTTTCAAAATCCACATGAATGTATTTCTTTAATCTGTGGAACACAAATGGAGATATTTATAGCAGAGCATCTAATCTGCTCTTATTCATAAATGTAGCAGATTTTAAGTAAACAATGTCTATTTTTCATACTAACCAAACATATCGCTATATAGTGTCATAAGATGCATTTATGCTACTTTTATGATTTTTTTAATGGTTCTTTTAGTCATTGTTGCAGTTTGAGAGACCATGGTCCCCATCCACTTTCACAGTATAGAAAAGCAGCAGCATAAATATTCATATTAGGGGAATTAACAAATGGATTAGTAAATTAGTATGCATGTTTTTTTATTTTATGCACAGTAAGTATATTTACATGTGCAGTTATTATCCTGATACAGAGGGGTTTAAAATAGTTAATCTACAGTGTATATATACATAACACAAAACATATCATAACAAATCTAACAGAAGTAGCAAAATATATTTGACACCTCTATTTCAAAGCAATTTAGTAACTGCAACTGTAGTTTTTTTAACATGTAAACATGCTGGAAAAATCCAAGCTACAATTGCATTATGTATACTAAAGCATTAAACATGACACTTAAAAAAAACAAAATTATTTACACTATTCTGCAGAACTGAGCTCCAACTTGCCTCAACGCATGCACCTTCCTGTAAGTTTCAAGTATGCCTAGTCAGACCTTGATGATCTGGTTTAAGGTGTGTTTAATTGAGGTTGGAGCCCTGCTTTAGTCCAACTGCAATCAAACTCTTAAAGTGCATGTAAACACAGTATGGCAGTGGTTTGATGGGTCAGATAAATATTTCAGTATAACACAACATCATCATTATCCTCCATAAATTTATAACAACACTGCAAATAATTTTATGTCCTTCCATCCACTAATTTTAAAATGGATTTTACCTCTTTAAGAATCTTTAATCACCACTGAGAGCATAAGTTGATGCTCAGTCTCTGCATGACCAAGCAAGCAGTAAAGCCTAAATGGCTCTTAATGAAAAAGTGCATTGAGAGAGAGAGAGCAATGCACTGCACAAATGCATAGTGAGATGGAAGGTTTATATGTGACACCACCCCATTTCTCTTTGCCTGTGGCTCTTATGTTTATATAACAATACTGTCTCAATCATTCTCCTCAGTTGGTTGAAGGTTACCAGGGGCAAAAGGGGTAACAAATGGACCGGGCACAACGTCTGAGAGATAGCAGTCTGAAGGCCAGATAATAGGCTGTCATAATGGACAATACAGAGAGAAAAACCTCCAGAGATCAGCCGAACTGAAGAACAAGTAGGTTTGCATTATTCATGGTCCCCACAGAGGGTTCGGCAGCTGCATTACATTAGACTCTTCATTACTGCGGCTGTATAATACTGAAAAAAGCCGCTTTAATGTAAAATATAAACCAATTTTTTTACCGTGGAGGTTGGTTTGAGGTTGGGTGGAGGAATATTGTAAGCTCTCTGGAGAGTTTAGTCACTACTTAAATGTGTCTGAGTGCTGACCTGCCCTTCGCTGCGGTAATAATGTGTTGTGGATTAAAATACGATTCCATCCACGACAAGAGGTTCTTGTGATCATTCTAATGATGACTGCCATGTGGCAGGTCCGGCTCTTTTTAATAAAGACACTTAACACTACCTCTCATTCTCTCGCACCTCTCTCTCTCTGTCTAGACCAGGCTGTGAGAGGGGGATTTGTTATTCAGTCTGCGGGTGCATTTGTCAGTGAATCTGTGGCATCAGAAATAGCAGAGGCTTTGCTGGGCTTTGGTGCCGTCTGCCCACATCAGTGTTCGGCTGCATTGTGATACCTGTCAGGGAAAGTTTTGTCTGCGGCCCAGACACATGGCTCAAAATGCCTGTCTGCCATTTTTAAATGCCTTACATAACCAAGTGACATTTTACAATAAGGTTAAATTTGATAATATTAGTTAATGCATTTGGTATCAAAAAAAAAAAAAAATGTTAAAGGAGAACTCCGGCGCAAAATGAACCTTTGGTCTAATAACACATTGGTACCTAGTCAACGGTTCTCTGAGATTTGCTTACATGATAATCGAATGTAAAGAGTTTTCTCTTTAAAAATGTTTAGTGTATAACGCTAGTAATGGGGGCATTTAATAAGTAAAAAGAAATCGCTAGTTTATACCACTACCAAGGCTCAAAATAGCCCCACACTAACACAGTAACATAATGAGGGAGAACTTTGTAAGTGTACAGACCATTTAATAAGAAGATACTTTATAAAGACAGTCCACTTCAGGTGGCGTCATCTTTGGAAAACAGTCTCGACAAGTCGAACCACAATTGTGTGCCAAGTGAGCTGAACTGTATGAACGGCGTTCATGGTTCGACTTGTCAAGACTGTTTTCCAATGTTTTCCAAAGATGGCGCCGCCTGTATACATGAAGTGGACTGTCTTTATAAAATATCTTCTTATTAAACAGTCTGTACACTTCTCAATGCTTCTTTTGCATGTATGGACCCTCATTATGTTACTGTGTTAGTGTGGGGCTATTTTGAGCCTTGTTAGTGGTATAAACTAGCAATTTCTATTTACTTATTAAATGCCCCCATTATTAGCATTATAAGCTAAACAGTTTTTAGAGATAAAACTCTTTACATTCGAATTATCATGAAACTAAAAGACCAAATGTTCATTTTCTCCTTTAAGGTGGGAAAAAAAAATACTTTTTCCTGTGTAAAGTTATTTATATATTTATGAAATGCTCTAAAAAGTGGTTCCATTGACTTTCATTGTAAGCACCGTAACCCTTCTGTGGCAAAACCCCTTTTTATGAAACCTTTATTTTAACATTTTTTAAACAATAATCTGTTTTTTTATAATAGTCTGTCCAAAAAACAAACAAAACTAAAACACCCACTTCACTAATAGGTTAACAGCTTAGAATTATTTATCCCCTGTCTAAAAAAAATGTCACGACTACCTGCCTATCACATTCCTCCAAGACATCCCATCTCTCTCTCTCTAGGTGTGTGTGTGTGTATGTGTGTCTTTGTTACCTGCGCCTGCCGCTTCTATCTTCCTGCTCCTCTAATTAACACTGCTGTCTGGCTTTTTCCGACAGCGGGGCTTGTTTGCTGGTGAGTCAGTCTCCTTAGAGAAAAAATAAAATAAAGACATGAGATTGTGTCTGTCATAACCCATCCAGCCTTAGCCTGCTGTCGCCCGGCTCACCTCTACTCTCTAATCATTTATTCATGTTGTGCAGTCACTCAGTTCAGTCAGTCAAGACGGTAACACAACATCTTCACCTGTAAAGTTGTGCCAGCTGGCCTCAGTGCTACCGCTGTGACCTGGGTCAGGGTGTTATGTTAGCATTGAGTTTATGCTCATGACAAATACAAACCGCATGAACTTTGAGTTGGGTTATCAAACATCTGGAATGTGTCCTTGGCAATGTCTACGCTTTTTACTGTTTTTCAGTTTGTAATTTCAATTTCATCTTTATTTTCCAATTTAGAAAAAACAACAACGATTAAATAACCAATTAAACACAATCAACTTTCACTCTGAAGTTTTACCTGTCTATCAAGCTGCAATACAAACAGGTGCATATTATATTTATAGAACATACCACACACACACACACACACACACACATATATATATATATATATATATATATACATATATATATACACATTTATATATATATACATATATATATATATATACACTACCAGTCAAAAGTTTAAGATCAGTAAGATTTTTTATGTTTGTAAAAGAAGTTTCTTCTGCTCACCAAGGCTGCAATTTTTTGATAAAAAATACACAAAAAACACAGTAATATTGTGAAATATTATGACAATTTAAAATTACTTTTTTATGTTAATATATATTAAAATGTAATTTATTCCTCTGAAAAAAAGCTGAATTTTAAGCATCATTACTCCAGTCTTCAGTGTCACATGATCCTTCACAAATCACTCTAATATGATGATTTTATGCTCCAAAAACATGTATGATTATTATCTATGTTGAAAACAGTTTTTTACATTTTTATTTCAGGATTCTTTGATGAATAGAAAGTTCAAAAGAACAGGTTTTATCTGAAATGGAAAGCTTTTGTTACATTAAACACTACCCTTTAAAAAGTTTGGGGTCGGTAAGAATTTGTATTTTATTTTGGGGGGAAATAAATAAGAAATCAATACTTCTATTCATCAAGGATGAGTTACATTGATCAAAAGTTACAGTAAAGACATTTATAATGCTAGAAAAGATTCTAATTAAATAAATGCTGTTCTTTGAACTTTCTATTCATCAAAGAATCCTGAAATAAAAATGTAAAAAACTGTTTTCAACATGGATAATAATCATACATGTTTTTGGAGCATAAAATCATCATATTAGAGTGATTTGTGAAGGATCATGTGACACTGAAGACTGGAGTAATGATGCTGAAAATTCAGCTTTTTTCCAGAGGAATAAATTAAATTTTAATATATATTAACATAAAAAAGTCATTTTAAATTGTCATAATATTTCACAATATTACTGTGTTTTTTGTGTATTTTTTATCAAAAAATTGCAGCCTTGGTGAGCAGAAGAAACTTCTTTTAAAAACATAAAAAATCTTACCGAATCTTAAACTTTTGACCGATAGTGTATATAGTAAAAATTTTATTTTTAAAATTATAATTGTTTATAATTGTTTTTTTATTATTTATAATTGTATTAGCAATTTCATTGTTTTCATGCTGTAATTGTTTTTATGATCCATTATTAACAAGATTATTATCAATGTCACTTAATTTCAACATGGTAACTATCAGTACTTAGGGACTGTTTTGCCTGCACACTGATGTCCTCATAAATTCACAAGCATTAGTTTATAATTCATTCAAGTATGCAACGATGAACGATAAATATAATTTTGATCAGAATAAGAGTATGTTATACAGTCGTTTGTCACAGTACTACATATACCATGATCAAAATATACAGAGCTTACAGTTAGGGAAACAATCAAACTGCAAAAGTTACAACTTAAATCTATAAAAACTAAAAATTTATTCACACACATTCTTCCTCACATATAAAAGAAAAGGGAGAAAGAAGCAGAGATGAAAGGAAAAATAGAAAAGACAGACTCTCCGTCCCCTGAGAAATCGGAGTGATTAGCGTTTCTGAAACATGAGCAGTTATTTAAAAATCAATGTATTGTCATTAAAGCTGAAGATTGTTCCCTGGGAGAGCAGGTATTGATCTACGCCTGTGCCCACTGGGTATCGAACCGGGTCAGTAATTTGCTTCCAAACATATGTGAAGTATGGGGGTGTGCTACAATAATGGTTCTCCACTATTATTACTGTCTTACTCAGCAGGCAATGCACATTAATTACCATCAGTGAGACTCACTGAGAAACACGATTACAGCAGAGACGATATATGAGCTCATACCGATCCTCTTATCACTGCTAAAGGGTACAAGTGCATCTGATTCTCATGGCAAAGATTAAAAAAAGACAGTTTTGTTTAATTACATGCTATACGCTTTTCTGTTGTGTTCTCATCTGGATAGATATCTCAAATGTCTTGATTATTAACTGCCTTAAATATGTACTTCTATTCTGCCAGCACTTAAACCAAAGGCTGGCTGCATTTTGACATCCATTTATTCCACCCTAGAGTGCTTTGTAAAAGTGTGTTTGAATTTCTAAGCCCTTCTTTTTAATATAAAGTGAATTATTCACACAACAAGTAGGGGATTATCATCAAAAGCATTTGGATAATGTAAAATTCAACGCACCAGTCCTTAAAACGCAAACATCATAACATATGCACAACTACACACACACACACACACTGACTGATGCACACTCGCTAACCAAAGATCAGCAGAATCCCGTGCCAATCAAAACCCTGAACGCATCTCTCCGTGCTTTTACTATGTTTTCAGTGATGAGCGGTTCGACTCAGCAATAATACATTATTTAAAGGAAATTACAAAGAGGCGGTTTAATGAAATACAGTTCTCTCCCAGGCAAAGACCTTGAATGCTTTATGTTTATCTAATCCTTTGAGTTTGTGCGTGCTCTTTTACTTTGCGGCCTGCTAGAACAAAACCCAATCATTAAAAATCCCTCTTTAATATTCATAATCTCTTTTGAACTGTAAATTCCATCTGTAGTTTAAAGTGATGACTCACTCATAGAACTTCCCTATAATCCTCTCTCTGCGTTGGGTGGCTCTGAGCCTGGATGCAAGACTAAAAAAAAAGGATGAAAGCTATTGTTGAATATGTTATTGTGACAAACATATGCTGAAAAAAACGAAGAAAGACTAAAGGTGATGGTACCAGTCTAGTTTTATCATTATTATTAGGTGGATTGTGGATTCAGATCACACACCATTGCATTTATACACACCAAATGCCCACTGTCTTCAGTGTTCCCAACATTCTATGCATTATATTACAACAGCCTATATGTGGATTTGTATGTATATAAATAACTGAAACTTCTCACATAATTTTCACTATCTTACATACTGCATAGGTCACATGCTCACGTTTTGGCAGCATGCATGTGCCATTTCATGCCGTCTGAATCATCTTCAATTAGTAAATTTGGAATTCCTACTGTGGAAATGTACCAATATAAAGCAATTTTCTATGAACAAACGTACCAAGCATCATTATTATTATTTGTACATTTTTCACAATTGGACATTGTATAATCTTTTAGTACTATTTAAATACAACATAAAAAATTGAAAATTTAAAGTAGCAGCACTTCTGCATCTGTTCTGTTCATCTATATAACTACAGACTGGACATATGAATACCTGTTACAGTTTTGTCAATATATCTGACATTGTAACCACAATCGTTCAAAGTGTGAACTTGCAATTTGTCAGCAGATCGGTATGGACTGCAAGGACGAGGAACCAATCAATGACTTGTACAAGGAATCAACAGGGAGGTCAAAGAAGTGAGCTTGGGTCACATCACATAGACACACTTCACAGGAAGGGAGCCAGAGGGCAGAAAACTGATGTTTAAAAAGAAGTCCATCTAGTTTCTGTATGCCATGTGATAAACAGATGTGTCACCATTGGAAAAGACTGCCAAATTAGTTCACCAAAACCTTAAAAGAATGTCAACTGACAATTAAATCAAAGGTTTGTATTTTTTTTTACTTTAGCTTTATTTGAATTAGTCCAACCTATAAAACAAACAATTTAATTGTTCATTACTACAACAAACCAAAAAACAACTAATACTATTAAAGCAACACCATTGAACTTTTCCTCATCGGTCACCTACTGGTTGGAAACGAAAATGTCCATTACCGCCATCGTAAACAATTTAGCCTACCGTCGCACACACGCACATTGTTTATCCAGCACCGGCTTTGGCTCAAAGCAGTCAAATTTTGTCGTTTTTTTGTGCTCGGGTTACTACCCGAACCCCGAAGTTATGTAGTGCTAGTAAAAGCGATACAGACCCTGCCAGGCTATGGCAGAAGTGCCTTTCACCCTGTTACGACTTGATGAACCAGTGATAAGATTTTGGAAACATTATTTTAAGCTTCAAATTTTTACATAGTGTTGCTTTAAAAGGATAGTTTTGAAAAAATGAAAAAATGAAAAAATTGAAAATTCCAAAAATTCCAAAAATTCCAAATTCCAAAAATTTAAAATTCCAAAAATGAAAATTCTGTCATAATTTACTCTCCCTCAAGTTGTTCCAAACCTGTATGAATTGCATTCATCTGCCGTACACAAAGGAAGATATTTTGAAGAATGTCAGTAACCAAACAGTTGATGGGCCCTATGGGCTCTATGCACAACGGTATTTCCGGTGAAGGTTTAAGGATGCTCGATAACTTCCGCCGATCGTAGAGTCCAATGCAATACCGAGAATTTATATTGAATTTTATAGTCCATGGTTATACTAAAGAAATGTTAGTCACAAAAACAGACAAAACAGACACCCCTCGTTGTGTTTATGCTTTCTTTTAAAATTATATTAAATAGAACATAACTATATATAAAATTACATCTAAACATATGAAAGTTTCATTTCAAAGACGGGAGGACAGTAAATTTTGAAGACTCTACCATAATCCCGTTTTCCTCAGTTTTCCTCCGCTTTAATCTCCCAACCGGAAACTGAAGAGCATTCCTTGCGTCAAATGCGGAACTAATGCGTGCATATAGCCCATTGATTTCCAATTTTTTTTCTCCATACAATGGTTACCCATATTTTTCAAAATATCCTTTTTTGTGTGTTCAGGAGAAGAATTCATACAGGTTTGGAAAACCTTTCATTTTGGGTGAATTATCCCTTTAAAGCCAGACTAATGCACTTCATATCCACCTTTCCCCTCTTTCCAGAAGCGAACATACCGCTCTCTGCTTTCTCCTAAACATTTTTTGAAATATAATTAGATAATAAATGCGTGCCACCAAACTGCAAGGCCAATAAAAATTGAGATCGGCTACAATTAGACATATAGATAAATGACACAAGAAACAGAATGGTCGTAAACACCACCAGTGACACAACATCCTCATGTCAGTTCCATCCACCTCTTGAACGCCAACCCTATCATACCATCACGCATTCAGTGGATCAACTGTTTTATTGCCAGCCATTCACATTACCAAATGTCGACTACAAAAGCCACATCAATCCATAAAGCATTTATTAGGGTTTGCTGCATTTGGTGTCCGAGCAGATGCTATTGCAAAGTCTAATGAATTCATTATCAGGGTTAAGGTGGGAAGAAGGGCAGCTGAGGAGCTCTGTAGTTTTGAATTGGTTATTGGGGGCTTTATCTGTTCCTCACTGCTGAGAGGGAAAAGCCAGGACACATATCACAGGAAATGAAAGAGCTGAATCTTCAATGGAAGGTGGATAAAAAATGTATCAAAGGGAAGATAAGAGAGGCAGGCCATGAAATATCCTCCCTGAGTGCTTTGGGATTTTACATGGATATGCGTATCTATGGATACCAATCAGTTGTGCACCGTGACCTGAGATTTTGAGAAGATGAAAAAGTAGAGTTTGGAGATTCATCTGACAGTGCTACTGCTGTTCCTCACAGAAGTGCTGCAGCAAACCTTCCCCCACAATGCACTGGCAGGCTGGCGGGAAGTTGTAGTTCAGGTTCTCCCCAGATGGCAGAGACCCAGGGGTGGCACGGGTTGTTGTTTTTGATGAGCTGTGCATATACAAAAGCTGAACATCTGGAGCTGCCATGTGGCCCCTCCATTTGGCCAGACTCACACCTCCCCAAGCCAGATGCACCCAAGCAACTGCGAGCTAAACAGCATGAATCATTCATAGGCGAGAGACGTAAACACACACACACTCACACATCCATGCAGTGCTCACGCGAGAGGCCCAACAATGACTTTGATTAGACTTCCAAAAAGCCATGAATATGCAGCAGGCATTAACGCCGTTAGGAGAGACTGATTTGTCAAATTGTCCATTTTTCATTAAGATGGAGTAACACCCTGAGGGTTTGATAATTAAAAAATAAAAGGAATCCGCCATCCAATTGCCATGTTATCTCAATTATTGAGCTCTTGTGTGCTTAATTAACACTTAGCAAAGAGTTAAGAAGTGGTCGGCGCGCTCGAATGTAGTTGGAGGGAATTACACGAAGGTGAGTCGAGACAGGCGGAGACAAGGAGACAAAGAGCAGCGATTCACACTCCCTGTCATCTCAGACAGATCGTTCTCATCGAGCTTAATTACAGTTAAAATGAAAGCGATGCACTTGCTTACAAATATCTAATCACTCAAGCGATTAGAAACGTCGCTAGAAAGCGAACAAGTAGGTGAACGAGGCACAGAACGAGAAGAAAAGCTAATGGCACACGGCCAGCTATAATAAAGGAGTGTGTTAAATGCCAACTCAGTCCTGAGAGATATGAAACCCTCACAAATGCATAGGTGTTGTTATTTGTGGTTTGGGGCATCTGAGAGCATTGTGTGGGTTCCATTTAATCATTTTAAGAGAAATTGCAAAACCGGTCTCAGATTTAAAGGGCATACTGCAGTCGTTCGGACATGGGCATTCACAGCACTGGGAATAAAGAGAAAGGTTATTATAATAAGTGGAAAAAATAAATAAAAACTAACATAAATGGGGAAAACTGAAACACCTACACTACCTTTCAAAAGTTTGGGGTCAGTAAGACTTTTTTTATTTGAAATAAATTTGTTCAACAAAGACACATTAAACTAATCCGAACTAAGATTACATTTTTATTCATCAAAGAATGATCATTTTCCTGAGCACCAAATCAGCAAATTCTAATGATTTCTGAAGGATCATGTGAGACTGAAGACTGGAGTAGTGACTTCTGAAAATTCAGCTTTCCCATCACATGAATACATAAAAAATTTAAATACTTAAAGGATGAAGCTTTGGTCTAATAAAACATTGGTACCTTTTCGACCATTCTCTGAGATTTGTTTTCATGATAATCTAATGTAAAGAGTTTTATCTCTAAAACTGTTTAGCATATAACGCTCAGTATATTGGGGCATTTACTATGTAAAAAAGAAATCGCTAGTTTATACCACTAACAAGGCTCAAAATAGCCCCACACTAACACAGTAACATAATGAGGTCGAGACGGCAAGTGGCTCCTGCTGTGTATACACAACGTGGACTCTTTATAACGTATCTTCTTATTAAACGGTCTGTACACTTACAACGTTCTCAATGCTGCGTTTTGCATGTATGGACCCTCATTATGTTACTGTGTTAGTGTGGGGCTATGTTGAGCCTTGTTAGTGGTATAAACTAGCGATTTTTTTTTTACTTAATAAACGCCCCATATCTACTAGCGTTATACACTAAAAAGTTTTTAGAGATTAAACTCTTTACATTTGATTATGAAATCAAATTTCAGAGAATGGTTAACTAGGTACCAAAGTTTTATTAGACCAAAGGTTCATTCTGCACCAGAGTTGTCCTTTAAAATAGAAACTGTTTATATTATATTTTGTAATAAATGTAGAATTAAAAAAATTCAATAACATTTAATGATCTTACAGACCCCTAACTTGTGAATGGTAGTGTATTCCACTAAATAGTATTAACACTGGACTTTAGTAAGAAATTTAACACTGCTAAATATTCAAAAATTTAAATGATCCCAGTTAGCGCATTCATTTTGGCAGCCATAAGAAATAAAAAAAAATCAATCAATCAAAAACTAAAACAAACACTGCCCTAGTGAAAATGAAAGAAAAGAAGAAGTAGAAGAAATCGTCAAATAAACCTTGAAACCCCATGTTTGTCTCAAGGTCAAGCAGGTAGTAATGAGCTGGAACGTACAGGAAGAGTGCACGAGAGAATAATGTTATCATGGCTGTATGAAGCATCATCAATATTTATCTCCAAAAATGTTGAAAAACACAAGCTCAACTTAAGCCATTGCACTCTGTGCCCTTGGTGACGATGATGATGTTGATAATGACTAGCAGCAGTGCGTCAATAACGAGACGGGTCTCAAGAATGTTGGACACGTGCAGATAGAAAGAGCGGTGCCACCCTGAGCAGCATTTGCAGCATGTGGTGAGCATGCCACTCTGCTCTAATGAGATGAGCTCTCTACACTAATTAACTCATCTATAACTCTGAACACTCAATTAATCATTATAGCCAGCTAATTGAAAATAGATAAAGACTGACAAATGTTTAGTCCTCCTTCGAATGTCTCGGCAAAGATTTACGGACGTGTTGTGTTTTATTCAATAAATTAAAATAAATCAATTCATTTTAATTTACGCGGATTCCTTAACGACTGTATTTATCCCAGTTCGCCTGCGTTTTTTTTGTTTTGTTCACTCAACGCCTCATCAGCGCGACTCTGCGGCATATGGATCTGTGCCTGCGCATTCATATCAATTAATGTGCCAGTCTGATGATAGACAAGGACAGCGGAAGGATTTGTTAACCTTGCTCCTCGGAACACGCCAATTACGCTCCAGCAGAGCCCCTTAATGAAGTCGATGGGATATCAATCTGTTTACAAACGCCCGGTGACCAGCAAGAGGGAACCGCAGTGAGCTTTTTAAATGGACGCTTCACATCTCTCGTTGTTATTTATTCATAGAGCAGGGCTACGGTGCACAGAATATTGTGGCTAGACTGAGTGGAAATGGTTGGCCTGTGTGGACAAACTCAGAGACTACGTTTACATGCAGCCAATTTTCGGGTTATGGTCGGGTTAACGTCACTTTTCGGGTTTCTGAAACATTAGGGATAAGCCGTTTACATGCATGAGCAGAGAGAGTTTCTCCTGTATACATTTATAATTGCACTATCCCGACGTAAACGTCGACGCGCAGTTAGCGTCTAGACGTACCGACAACCTAAAGACGCTAAATGCGTAATTTCCGATTTTTCTTCCTGTATCCAAAGACAACAACAACACGCGGATAATATATAGTTCGGGGCAGATCAGCGATCGCCTTTATTTGCGCTTAGATGCTGGTAACGTACCTGAGCTTGCTCCAATAGTATGCTGTGCTGTGTCTCGCCATAGACATATACACTAGACGTCACCTTGGCTACGGCAGTTCATTGGAACGAATGCGTCAACAGAGCCGCCATCTTGGAACAGGGGAGCACCTCCACTTTAATGCATCAGCGTCAGTGTAGACTCAGGTCTAACGGAAATAAAATCACCATAAATCATCATGAATGCGATTTATCTTGTTTTTTTAGTTTGTTCAAACAGTCATACATGTATTTATCATTGATTCCAGAAAAAAAAAAAAATTTTAAAACATTCTTCCTAGTTCAGATTTCATCCGTGACCATTATACACTGCACAAAAGTCCACCACCATCAATGAATTCGAAAGTAAAGGCAGAGATAGCAGCGTTACCTAGCTACTTCCTATGAGAAGACCCCTGTTCCAAGATGGCGCGGTTTTGACGCATGCTTAGAACCCCAAGGTGAGGTCTAGTATTTTTGTATGCGCCGAGAAGTTTCTCTACTCAAAAGACCAAGATTCCTTGCGAATAGAACATGCGCAGAACACAAATCACTATGGGGATATGCTGATACACGTTTACATGACCAAAAATTCGGGTTAGAAAAGGGGTACCCAGGTATAATATCCGGTTTTTAAAATCCGGATATGATGAGCATTTTCGGGTTTTTGCGGGTGTTTACATGGCCGTCGTGAACCGGGTTATTGCTAATATCCGGTTTTGACCGGGTTATTGGCTGCATGTAAACGCAGTCAGAGATAACAGTCCTCATGTGACCCCGTCAATAATCATCTTATGTTACAGTCCGCTCCGGTTGCACCCCAGGCCTATAAAACATTAACACACCACTGAAACATCCAATAAAAATTCACGTAACGTGGTTTCTTTGAGAAGACCATCAATCTGTGATTACCTTTCACATCTACGGATAACTAAAAAAGTCTTAAGTTCCCGATATGAGCTCAGCGGTGTCTGCCAAATCAAGGTCACTCTCGGTTGGGGCTGCTTTGACTTGCCCGTCTCATTCTGCAGTCAAAGTGTGCTCCCGGTTCCCCATCTCTGGAGCTCTTCCACCACTCACTGTGAAAGAATAATTATTTTAGTCCTTTCGTAAGCAAACCATGTCCCCGTTCACGTATTAATCTTTCATATGTTTCCAAGATCTAGCCTTCTGTAATCCCATCTGTATAAGACACAACAAAGCAGAACAAAAGAGAGTTTGCCATGAATAATGTATTGTTTCTCTCATAAAAGGCTTTAGTTGCGTCTGTTATGTTTCACTCTTGCGGAGAGAATCTATCTGATCCCTTGTTTTTTTTGTGTTTTGTTTTATTGGGCTCTACAGTGCTTCTGCTTCCGTTCCCTTTATAACAAATGATCACACTACTCTGACTTTACAGCAACACAAACACAGACACATGGCCAACAACAGGCCATTTACAAGTGCTCGCACTCGCATGCATTAACAAACAACGAAACGCACACAAATAATGAATCTTACAAGCAAACCGCAGATGAGCGTAATGATTTCTAATTACAATCAAATTAGGGTACTTGGCTTGCGGGACATATCCATAAAGAGACTTCATTTTGAAACCTCTTACCCAAAACGCTTTGCTATGAAAAATAAATATGGTATGATCCTAAACGACAGTGCGCAGTCAGGGACAAATGTGGGCCTGTAAGCTCATACGTCAGAGCGGCCAAATGAGGCAAACAGCGCTTGTTAACAAGAAAGGGCTTTAAATCAGGAGCAGAGAGTACATTTCCTGTGAAATATTAATGTGGCAACCGTGTTTGTGTTACAGGGGAACAAAGGCCAGAGTGTTGTACATCAATGGCTTGACAGCACTGCTGGCTCCATAGGCCAAGAACTGCTTATTCATGTGTGTGTGTGGGGGGAGGGTTGGGTGTGTGAGGAAAGAGAGTCATTTATTATATATAGAGCTGGTGGTGCATGTTCGTGGTCTGCAATGTGCGTGTTAGTTTACAAAGAGTGGTTTTCAGTAAACTCATTAAAATAACTCTGGAGAACGGAAAGAGCTGGTCAAGTAATTGGTTTCAGGCACTAAAATTCACACACATTTTATATTCTGAGGGAAACACTGCTAATACAAGGAACAAATCTCTTATTAAAGAATCCAAACAATCTTTACCCTATGAGCTGCAGTACAGTCCATGAACATTTTTAGCTTACAAAAACTATTATCTGTATTTTTGCCTGCATTTTTTTAAATAGTTTTAGTTAAAGGAGTAGATCACTTTTAAAAAAACTTCTGCTGATAATTTACTCACCCCATGTCATCCAAGATGTCCATGTCTTTCTTTCTTCAGTCGGAAAGAAATTAAGGTTTTTGATGAAAACATTCCAGGATTTTTCTTTTTTGTGTGATTCTGGCTAAAGAAGCAAAACAAAGCTAAATGTATGAAAGCTGGTAATAGATTGAATGATTAGGCCTACCTTGTTATCAGATTGTATCTGTTAATGTGAATTATGAAATGTGTAATTTTGATAAACATTTGGAGTTAATACAAGCATGCCTATTATAACCTTCATAGAAAATAGCTAAAATAATGGTGTTTCCAAGATGGCTGCCAAATGGACTAACCTAAGGGATTTTTCTCTGGCTCGGGTCCAGAGTTATGCCAGAAACAGGTAACCAAGAAGAGCTGAAATGAAAACAGAACACTGCTGACAGTGTTTATTGAAGCTTACCTGAAGCTAATTGTGCAACACTCCTCAAGTAAGATCAGTCTTCACTATACATGCATCAGCTACTAAGATGAAGACCACCTGGTCTAACTCCTCTGGACCTGGCACAGAATGACCTGTACTTCAACCTGCAAGGAAAAAACTATGATCATTTAGTCATACTGCAAAAAAAAAAAAAAAAAAAAAAAGACATCACAAATCCTATGTCCCGATGCGTCTGACTCTTACACACTATTTTGGTTAAAAGACAGTTCAACCAAAAATATACTCATGAAGTCATCATTTGCTTACACTCACGTCGTTCCAAACCTGTTTACATTATTTTCTTCTGTGGAACAAAAAAGAAGATATTTCTAAAAATATCTCAGTGTTTTTTGCTTTTTTGTTTGTTTTTTGACCCCTTTCACCTTCAGAACTGCCTTAATTCTAAATGGCATTGATTCAACAAGGTGCTAAAAGCAATTTTTAGAAATGATGGCCCATGTTGATAGGATAGCATCTTGCAATTGATGGAGATTTGTGGGATGCACATCCAGGGCATGAAGCTCCCGTTCAACCACATCCCAAAGATGTTCTATTGGGTTGAGATCTGGTGACTCTGGGGGCCATTTTAGTACAGTGAACTCCTTGTCATGTTCAAGAAACCAATTTGAAATGATTCGAGCTTTGTGACATGGTGGATTATCCTGCTGGAAGTAGCCATCAGAGGATGGGTACATGGTGGCCATAAAGGGATGGACATGGTCAGAAATAATGCTCAGGTAGGCCATGGCATTTAAACAATGCCCAATTGGCACTAAGGGGCATAAAGTGTGCCAAGAAAACATCCCCACACCATTACACCACCACCACCAGCCTGCACAGTGGTAACAAGGCATGATGGATCCATGTTCTCATTCTGTTTACGCAAAATTCTGACTCTACCATCTGAGTGTCTCAACAGAAATCGAGACTCATCAGAACAGGCAACATTTTTCCAGTCTTCAACTGTCCAATTTTGGTGAGCTCTTGCAAATTGTAGCCTCTTTTTCCTATTTGTAGTGGAGATGAGTGGTACCCGGTGGGGTCTTCTGCTGTTGTAGCCCATCCGCCTCAAGGTTGTGCGTGTTGTGGCTTCACAAATGCTTTGCCGTATACCTCGGTTGTAACGGATGGTTATTTCAGTCAAAGTTGCTCTTCTATCTAATCCCAGTAACTGAGCAAAATAACTTATTTTGTATTGTTCAGAAGAAAGAAAGTCATTCAGGATTGGAACGACATGAGGATGAGTAACTGATGACATGGGATATTCAACAAGATAAACGTAAGACAATTCATGCATGAATGGATTGTGTAAAGTGTGTGTTACACACCAAAATGTAGTCCAAAATGTGGTTTAAGAGGAAGAGCAGCAAAGACGATACATGAAAAGGAATGTCGCTATAAAGAAGTTTACAATGACAAATACTTTACGTTTAGACTCAGAGCCATGCATTAAGAAATTCCATGGTCAAAGTTTTGATTTGATGTTTACATTAAATCAGAGCTGGTACTCGTGATACCACACACTCAGTATCAACACTAGTGCAGCTTGGCTTTGAGCAAGCACCAGAGCTCATGTACCTCAGAGAACTCCTCCCTCCCTGTGTCACTAATCTAGCCTGCTCTGCATTGTCAAAGCCCTGTGTTTGAACAATGGAGCTGTCTTCTTGTCTGCTAATTTGGGAACAAACATTTGCCTGCGTGGCAAACAAGCTCTCCCAGGAAGTGCTATTAATAGGATAATGTAGGCAGACGGTAATGAGCTGGATTACTGCTAATTATGATAAGATTTGTTTTGGCATTTGCCTGAGAGGCAGCGGAGAGTTCGAGTTGGCCCAGGAGTTTAGAGCTGAGCGGCGGAGTGCGGTGCACCTGAATCAACACAGAGACAGTCACAGCGTGTGTGACGGAGATAACACCAAAAGCAGTTTCGCTCTCCCTAGAGTCCTCCCTGTCATTTTGGCCAGACTTCCGCCAGCTATGTGCAACCTCGGGCACTGGAGCGCCACATGGGCCAGGTTGTTGTTGTGTGACTGAGCTACGGGACCTTGTTAGTGTCAGGCCAAGGATGCTAGTGCTGTGCTAAGCCTTCAGCACATGGTAAGCCCACTATGTCAGGTCAAGGGTAACGTGAGCTAGGACTACTACAAGCTAATTACCTGATGAGACAAGGCTGATACCACAGCGTTTCAGAATTGGAACCTAGCAGAGCTTTGCTCTAGATGCTTCGCTGCTAGAGAACTAGCAGTTGTCACTACCATGAGGATCTAAGAACACGTTCACAAAGGCCACATTTTCAAGCGGGATTTTGTTAACTTGCAAAGCCCTGAGACATATGAGCAGTGTGACATTCAAGGGTTTAGATCCAGTTTGATATTACTTTAGTGTCTCATGCGAAGCTATATATACTAAATAGTCAGGGCTGTGACACATAATCGATTAATTGCATCCAAAATAAAAGTTTGTGTTTACATAATATATGTGGGTGTACTGTGTATAATTATTGTGTATATATATATACACACACACACACACATGCTTGTATAAGAAACATTTTCATGTTTATACTATATATGCATGTGTGTGTATTTATAGATATACAAAATAATTATACACAGTGCACCCACATATATCTATGTAAACACAAACTTTTATATTTGGATGCGATTAAGTCGCGAATTAAAGTTCATTTGATGGCCCCAAATATATATATATATATATATATATATATATATATATATATATATATATATATATATATATATATAAATACACACATACTTGAATATATTTAAGAAATATTTCCATGTATAGACTGTATATAGATTTATAATTTATATTATATATAAATGTAAATATTTTATATATAAATTATATTTTTTCTTAAATATACATGCATGTGTGTGCATTTATATATATATATATATATATATATATATATATATATATATATATATATATATATACACACACACAAAATAATTATACACAGTGCACCCACATATATTATGGAAACACAAACTTTTATTTTGGATGCGATTAATCACGATTAATCGTTTAACAGCCCTACTAAATAGCAAATCTCGCTCACTATATTAAGTCGTATACATATCATAAACAACTTTATATGCATACATGCAGTACACTTATGTAAAGCGATATATCCTACATCGCAAATCTAAACTGCTTATTTTTTATTTTGTCGCAAAATGTAACTATATATTAACACCCAGCATCTTATGTAAAGTTGGATATAAGTATGTCCAACTTTTTCTGCATTTATCAGTATACTCACAAAGAGCAATATATACTATAGCATATCTCAACTGCTTTATCGCTTGCATCCTAAACTATATTAAATTTAAACTATATATCGCCCAGCAGTCATCTGCTAAATGGGACTTTAAGACATGTAGATTAAGATATTATAAACATTAACATCATGATTTTTTTCTAAAGCTGTGCATTTTGAAAAACGTCTTTCTGCGGTTACAGGTTACGGCTTGACTTCGGTTGCACTTTCATACAGACAGCATTTTCAGACGTTACTGTAACGTTACCATATTGAGAGTCGCACCTGTGTGTAAATGCAGTTGTCAATCCCAAACTCTGACAGTGTGAACCTAGCCGAACGTATACTGAAACTTTTAGACTGAAAGGCATATTAATCCGTAAATGCAGAGGAGCAGGAGTACAGATGTTAAAAAGTGCTTTAACAATGTCTTAAAAGCATTATGACAAGTCCAATATCTTTTACAGGTGTCAGTTTAAACAATTATCTCGAAATGGCTGTTCCAAATTCCCTTTCAGTCCATTAAGGAACAATATCAGCACAAAAGCAAGCAAAGTAATTTGCTATTAAATCGCCTCTTCACAATCATTGCCGAACGGCAGCCAGAAAAACGCCAGGAAGACAAATGACTATGCGGAGAATTAACTGCGGGAGCTTATGAGTTGAATTTCCCTACATCCATGCCGCAACTTGAAGAAAAAGAAAGAAAAGAAAAAAAAGGGAAAAGGAGAGAGATGATGATGACGAAAAAGGAGGTGAAAAGAAATCAGGCACAGTGGTGAAGGCGAGTCTTAATGCGATTGGAGTTAAATCCCAGACAGAGAGCCGCCTCCATTAAAGCATGCCTCTCGCCCAGCAGCTCCTGATAAGACAGCTGAGGCAGGGATTTACGGCTTTAGCTTGTCGTCATCTTCACACCAGCCTCGCACTGGGCGCAGGGACCACAGCACCAAATCCTGCATGATTGGGAAGCAAATTAAAGTAAGCAGGCTCATGCGAGGGGAGAGGGAGGAGGCCCGACTGGAAAACAGGTGTGTGTTTGTGTGTGTGTGTGTGTGCACATGTGGGAGGCTGAGAGAGAGCAGAACAAGAATCACCCCACGTCACATCTTTTGTCTTCCACCCTCCTTCGACACCCTCACATTGCCTTTGACACGTAACAGCATCTTTTCCTTTTGACGGCACGACGAATGAGATTACGGAGAGAGCCACGGACTCCCGTTTCTGAAATAAAATTGGTTTTATTCCTCCCAACATGTGTTCTGCGAGATTAAGGCGTAATCTTACAACGTTTAATAAGAGCCTGTTTGTGGCCTGGCGGCTGACACAGAAAAGTGGAGCATGCCTGCTCTGGCTTTAATCCTGTTTATTGAATTATAAAGAACCTTAAAGGATAAAGAATATGACTCAAGGATTTAAATATTTCATGGTATTTCTAAGTCAGAAGCACAGTGAGAGAAATGGCCGGTGACAGAACATTGGCCTCAAGCTTTTTAAGCCATGCCCTGATTTTAATTCTATCTCAACAAGATGTATTACCGACGAAGATGAAGGAGGCCCACGGAAGAAACACGGATACCGAGTGGGCTGCTGGCCTTAAGACTGCAATTTAGGTGTCTTCACCAACCGTGCCAGTGCGAAAGACACTAATGCATGTCTTCGCGCTCATAACCGAATCTTTCACGGTCAGAAGAGATGAGCACGTGGAACACGGTCGTAATTATTCATTGAAAACGGTTTAAACCACACACATAAAAACACCTTGCAACATCAAGACAGATTAAAGCCGCGATTCATATCCTTAAAATTACAAAAAGTTCCCCTGAGCCCGCACACAAAAAGAACACGGCGGTCTCTCGACCACCATTTCTCATCAAAATAAAGCCCTCACATGAACTACCCAGCGAGCTGTGGCTTTCAAGAGGTATTTGGAAGTTAAAGTCTCCGATCAGATTTAGACAGATTAGAATTAAGGGCTGGAAGTCTGGGCGGGATGGATATGTGGATTTGCTGTGTTCCACGAGACAGCCCTGTCAGTGATAAGTTATACTGAGCCAGCGGGTAAGAGGATTGCCCAAACTAATCCGAATCAAAAGACATACCATGTGAATTACATCCTGAAACAGGTTCGCTTACACAGATTAAGAAGCCCGAATGTAAATCCTCTCATACTCTACTTGGCGCTGCAGAGGATGTGCCTGAAAGAACAAAAACAAACATCTGCTTTTGAAAAAGTGGCATAAAAGTATAAAAAGGTCTAACTGAACTACAATCTATTAATAAAATAAAAAATAAAAAGAAGCAGTACAATTACTTCTCTTTTGTTTAAAGAAACTCTCTCACACACGACGTGGCGGGGAAAACACACAAGGTGGGAACTAACACCCGGGCAGGCGGGCACCCCCTAAACCAAGCTTTAGTTCAATGAAGCATTTATTTCTTTTCCTGTTTGACAAGGGTGTTTCTATCAAGGCATCTGGCAGTAAGTGCTGTAGTACAAGGCCTTCTGTTGAGACGTCAAAGAGAGTTACACTTCACTGTATCGAGGGAACAAAAAATGGCCTGCGTTTTCTTCTCTCTTCCCTCTTCGTGCTGTTTTCCTTTTTTTTCCAGATGCACTGAATAAACAAGGCTGTATCCCTGGCCTAGAAAATGCTTCGAAGACCGCAAAGTCTGTTGGGAATGCTTCAGAAATGTAGAGCAGTGTTGACTGCTTAGCTTTGCATTTCAACAAAGCTCCTGGTTCTGAGCCCCATGCAGATCTTCTCGTCGAGCACACAGGGCCATGTAACCAGTGCTCTAAGAAGATGAGCTCACTCTCTCCCTGGTACACACATACACACAGCAGTGCAATATATTAATGTATGCTTTCTTATGTGGCTATTCCCAGAATTGCTCATATAACATGATGCTCTTTTAGCCTTTCTTCCCTCTTACTTTCGATCTGTGGGCCTGGACTCCTCCTCTATGCTTCTCATGCTTTACTAGCTTCACAGCTGTAGGTGAGCAGTCGTATACACAGCACTTTGAAGATGAAATTGTAAAAAAGACATGCATTTCAAACATAGCATCATGCAATCTCGATGTGAAACAGATTTTACTAAAAAACTGTCATGCGGTCAAACTTAATTTGCTTTGAACTCAAAATACTGTCATGATGGACTCACCCATGTTGCTCTTCCTTTTAGTCATGTCTGAGAACTGACCTGGGACTGTAATGACTGCATTTCTTAAGACAAATAAAAAAAGTCTCATTAATTGAAATAAAGATACACATATTAAGTGAATTCAATAATACTACTGTAGTAACAAAATGCACGATACTATTATCTCTCACCAAAACCCGATAGAAGATTATTCAAGAATATCTGCAGATACTTATAACGTCAGTTTGATTTCTTATTTGAAACATTGCTATACTAATAAAGGGTAACATTAACAACAGAGCCCAAACTATTATATCTAACTTATTTATTTACAGATATAATAATTACACTCAAATAAAAACGGAAATGTTTGTATACATGCAAATAATTCAGGTGTAAGTTACAAGACGTTTTTATGAACACTTGTCTTTCAAGACAAATTTATTCAAACATAGAAGTATAATAAACAGTTAATAGTAATCTCCCACCTGACTCTCTGGTGTTTTTTTATATAGCCAAGCTAACAAACGAACTGTAAACATTGTAACTTTACTGAGGTAAATGCAACGTTAAGTAGCTAACATTGTTCACAACAAGCTGTTTTATTGACGTCTTTCCGATTTTGAAACACTGACTGAGTGATTAACGTTAACTGTTGTTACACGAACGATACATTTCAATAAGTTGTAGGCCTACTTTATCTCAACATACCTTTTGGTGTTCATGCGTGTTTTTTGTTGTTGTTGTTGCTTTATCTTGTATTCGAGCATGGTATTCGAATGTAATAACCAAGACTGCCGCCTAAGTTGATGGAAGACACCCAACAATGTTTGGTGTAGGAAAACCACGGACCTGGCAACCCTGTCTTGAACTACGGGTGATCGTAGGGTCAAATACAGCCTGCTTTAACGTCGCTATTTTTAATTGTTAAAGCCTTATTGTTGCGACGTCTTCAACAGTCCTAATTTTAACACAAGAAACATTTTCTTCTGTATGAGTTGCAGTCTTAGACGTTTTTCCGCACTAGTTTGAATAACAGGATAGTCTACAATTGGCCATGATCATCTGCTGTTTTCAAACAACCCGCAATAGCCAAAACGCGTTTATCTGCTGATACCGATTATTGGCCGATAGTCCTGAGTTAGCGCATTAACTTTGTTTCCATTAAAATAAAAACTAATGAAATAACTAAACTAAACTGAACTAAATCTAATAAAAAAACTATCAACAACGGAACTGATTTAACAAATAAACTGAAAATAAATTATAAATAAAAAAGTAGGCTATTCAATCAATCAATCAAATCTTTATTACAGACTCCAAGTCCAATTTAAAAGAAAGAAAGAGAGAAAAAAACGGTAACACTTTAAAATAAGGTTCATTTATTAAACATTAGTTCATGTATTAACTAACATGAACTAACCATTTGTTACAGTATTTGTTGTTCTTTGTTAACGTTCAGTTAATACGAAATCTAGCTGTTCACTGTTTGTTCATGTTAGTTCACAGTGCATTAACTAATGTTATCAAGATTTTAATAAAGTATTAGTAAATGTTGAAATTAACATTACCAAAGATTAACAAATGCTGAAGAAGTATTGTTCATTCTTTTGTTAATGTTAACTAATGTAGTAACTTATGAACCTTATTGTAAAATGTTACCAAAAAAAGAAACAAACCCCCAAAAAAAAGAAAAAGACAAAAAAAAACAACATACACAACCCATGCAATCCATTACAACCATACAATTTTGTGAACATTGACTTACAAAACACACCAGTACCAGTGTCTCCACAGCTTTGACTGATACCGTGTAGTACTAACCCTTAAATTTATTAAACTCACAATAATTTAATTTTTAGAGTCATCTGAGTCGGCAGATAAATCTATATATAAAATTACGTAACAGTGCTTTAAAAGTGGTTACTACTACACTGACAAACATTTCACTTGCACTATGCCATGTCTCCTTAATAAGATTCTCATAGCATCATTATATGCTACTTGCAGCTTCTGTAAACTAGATGTTCTATAGTTACACCACAAATGAGCAGTATACAATGTTGTACAATATGCTTTTATCGGTATTACAGTATGCTTTTATCCTATTATCTGCTTTGTGCTGTAGGTTTAAGTAATAAAAAAACACTAAAAAAATATTTCAAAAGGTTTTAAAAAGTAAAAGTATAAATAAATACAGAGAATAAAAATTAACACTATTTTAGTATAGGCCTAATGACTCAAAGATTTGATTTCCAATGTGAAGAAATATGTGTCATGAGTTCATGCACTCTTCATTGTTCATACATTCCAAGTAAACATCGAGGCACTGAATAGATAAACAAACATTACATTTATGTAAATCATGGGATCAAAAATACACAAAAACCATCAGATAAAAGCAAATAAATGCAAGGCAGCAGAAAGATGCAATATCTACACCCATAAGCACAGCAAATATGCATTTGATCACAATCCCATCCCCTCAGTCCTGCAAAGGATATTCATAAGCACAAATCCTTCATTCAGATGCTCTCTGAAAGAAAATGCGAACAGTTGTTGTTGTTTTTTTTTTCAAAGAAGACCATCATGTTTATATGTCTTCTGAAACGTCACTGTGCCACACACACACACCCTGCTCTCTCTTCCAGCATGACTCTCTCTTTTCTGAACACTCAGCATCCCCTGGCTGCCTCCCAAGAGGAAGTCTGGGATGTTAATGTGTTTTCCCCCACAAGGTACTGTAAGTACAAACGGGTGTTTTAAGAGGGAAAAGCAAGCCTGCGGCCACCCTGCGGCTCGGAGGGAAAGTCTAAAGGCACGTTTAACGTGATCAGGAAATGTTACAGACGAGAGATGGGCATAAATACATGAAAAAGTATTTCTAATAAAAATAGAAAATACCTCAGTTGAAAATATATATATATTTATTTAAATATATATATATGCAATATAATATTTGTTTAAATACAAATACACAAAATACATGAGAAATTGGCCATTCAGCGAGGTTGCGTCACTTTAAGAGCCGATGCATGTACCCAATGTGTCCGTCACGATCAGCAGTGAGAGTGCCCATCATTACCACCAGAGGGCACTCCACCCAGGACTATTGTCATTCCCTCATGAACTACATTTCCCATAATCCTTTGCCCAGACCATCATCTATTATCACATTACCTGTGTCTCATTATCTTGTTTACTCACCCTACATAAGCCTGTTTTTTTCTGTCATTCGCAGTGATGTCTTATATGTGCAACACTGCATTTGAGTGTTTCCACTGTTTTCCATGTCTCACCATCTTGATTTGATTGTGTGTTTGATTGGACTGATTTACTGTGCTCTGACCTTTTGCCTGTCTTTTACAACGATTGTGGATTAGTACCCTTTCATTAAAACACTGCATTTGTATCCTCAACCTTCGTGTCTTGGAGTAAGTTCTTTACAGTATAGATACACCTCTGATTCTCCCCACCTGTTTACTTTCATATATGGTTAATTTGATTTACACTTTTATATCATCAACACTATATATTATAGCATCATTGCACCCAGTCCTAACAATTACATTTAGTCATTTAGCAGACGCCTTTATCCAAAGCAACTTACAAATGAATACAGCAAGCAAGTCATCATCAACAGGCAAACAGCGTAGTAGGAATGCTTAAAGGGTTGGTTCACCCAAATATGAAAATTACTTAATTAATGACTCACCCAAATGTCGTCCAAGCCCGTCAGACCTCCGTTATCTTGCGAACACAGTTTTAAGATATTTTAGATTTAGTCGGCGAGCTTTCTGTTCCTCCATTGCAAAATGTATGTATAGCATACCGTCCTTGAAAGGAAATAAAGACATCATCAAATGTCCATGTGACATCAGTGGGTTAGATTAGAATGTTTTGAAGCATCGAAAATAATTCTGGTCCAAAAATAACAATAAAATACGACTTTATTCAGCATTGTATTCGCTTCCGGTTCTGTTGTCAATCCGCGTTGGAATGGAATTGAACTAGGCCTAAATAATATCTGGCTGTTGGTTTACGTGACAGCACACCGATTTCTTTTGCACACAGATTATTAATTCACAATAACAGTATTATTGCATTAAACGGTTGTTATAGCATGCATTAGGTAGCCTGAAATGGTTATTTTTTATTTAAAGCTGCAAGTCCTTAACTTTTTAAGTAATGGTAAAGGTTTTTAAATATAAAGGGTTAAGGTTTTTATAAAAACATTCCAGCATTTTTCCCCATATAATGCACTTCAGTGGGAACCAAAGTCGGTTCAAGGTCCAAACGACACTTTTTGTACAAACTGCAAACTGTTCAAAGGGCAATTCGCAATGATGAATAAGGGTCTTATCAGCCGAAACGATTGCTCATTTAAAAAATAAATAACAATGTTTAAGTTTTATAAGCTTAAATGGTCATCTTGCTCTGTTCTGGTGGACTGGTACGCTTCTTCCAGTCATTTGGTTCTTCATTCAACGAACGAATTGGAACAAATTGACTCAGAAAAAGATTCGTTCATTTTGATGAACGAATTCAAACTGGCGCGGTGACTGACAGCTGCACACTCTCCTCAAACATTGTGTTCATCCACGCTGTGCCGTGTCGGAGGGTGTTGAAGTACAACTCGCGTTAAATTGATAATTCCACTGAATGACAGCAATTGCAGATTTTAAAGAGATAAAATCGCGACAAAGAGAGGAAGCTGTTGGACTGCAGCTTTAATAATTATATGCAATATTGCAATTATTTGTATTAAACATTAATAAAAAAAATAAATATAATTTGAAAAACTAATTTTGCCTAACATGGTAGAAGACGCAGGAACGATAAATAAAAAATATAATAAAAAAAGTTTTTTGCATAAAACAGACAACAAATATGAACATACAAGATAATAAATAAATATGCATTATGAAAATACACAAAAAACAACCATGCATTGCCCTTGTCTTTGTAAAATGTTTGGTTCTTGACAGGCCAAAACATTCTTAAAATAAGTGAACACTATCATAAGTTGCCCAAGGCTTTGTCAAACCACAAAACCAACTTGAAAATGCATGTAGAGCAGAGAAGATCATCAGCATGTGGTGTTGTGGTTGGAGGCCTGTCAAGTGGTCACAGGGGCGCCTGAGGCCATAATCCAAAGGTGCTCATTAACAGCGAGCCTCGGATTGGATAAAGTCCAGATTAACACAAGCCTGGGTTATAACATCCAATAGAGCCTGCAGCTCTGAATGTCAGCATGATGCCTTTACACCGAGCCAATCTGATGTGTGCGAAACACTGACAGACCCAACAATACTGCCATCTAAAATCAGAGAACACATCAAGGATGTTCTTAAAAAGCCCTCAATGCAGTTATGAATATTGATAACATTATTGAAAAAACAACAGAGAAAACAAGGACATTTGCAATCATCGGATGCATTGACGGAGATCAGCGGAGATTATTTTGCTGTATGTCGAAGCGATCCGCGCCCTCAGCATTACGACTTGTAAAGAAATCGACAGAATGAAAAAGGGAGCATTAGAGAGCGAGTCAGATTCAAAAGCCATCTAGCAACCATGCACTCGCCATCAGCAGGGCTATGGAGCATGCAGAATGAGCTTCTCAATGCAGTATAACGGCTCATAGAGCTGAAAATGGTGTTTCCGCTCCATTCAGTCCCAGGGCCAGATTCCAAGCTGCTCCGCAGTGATGGAACTGAAGCCATTAGCAATCGATTAGAGAACCAGCAGGCAGGCAGTGGCATCCTGGGAAGCCTGGGTGTGCCTGAAAGGACTAAAGTTGAAGTTTTTATGTTAAAAGTAACCCTGAGCATTTAAAAACTACAACTTGAACCTTACTCAAATGAGTAGTTTCAACGTTTTAAACCGGATGCTTAGCCAGGGCCTTTTGGAAAGGTTTTACATACAGTGCTTTGCATGAGTGAACACACCCATGCTAAAGTTAACTAAAAAGTGCAATAAAAAAAAATCCCCAATTTTTTGGAAATTGATCTAAATGGCTTAATTAAAAATGAGGAAACACCAACCTCTTAAGGATACCAATTTTCTTACGTGAATGAATATATCAGGTTCTTCCTAAAGTTGTCTCAACTAATTATTATTATATTTATAACTAGTTCCACAGAATTTTTACGTTCACTCATAATTGTTAATTGTTGCTTCAATTATTATTTTTTAGTTAGCACAAACTTGACTCCAAGTTTAAAAAGTATGTTTGCTCAGACTAGTTTTATAGTTCATTCAACTAAAAAATTAATTGGACCAAACTTGACTAACTTAAAAACGTATGTTTGCGCAACTAGTTTTGTAGTTCATTCAGCTAAAATGTTTTATTCAGGATGTTATTATTTGGTAAGTATTGCTGTACTAAAATGTTATACAGAGGTTAACAAAATTATTTACTGGTGTGTATTAAATCACGTAAAAACAGAAATGAAAACACACATTAGCCTTTATTTACATTTACTAAATTAACATTTACGAATCTTTCCATAAACTAAGAACAATAAAGCACATTTTAAATTGTAGTAAAACTCTGCAAGTAATTAATACATAAAAGAATTAGTGCTGTCAAGTTGATATTCACATCTAGCGTTTTTGATATATATATTGTGTGCGCATGTAGGTACATGTAAGGCGTCTGCCTCTAAAGTACATTAACTTTTAATGATTAAACTGTAAGGTTTAATATGGAATTGACCCACCCTTCATAGCATTTTTGGCCATTCTTTTAGAAGCACACTGTTGTGATGATGCACCCGGATAACGGTTTCTGCTCGTAATTCATCCCAAAGGTCTTTTATTGGATTGAGGTCAGGACTCTGTGAAGGCCGGTGCAGATTCCTCCACACTAAACTCTTCATCCATGTCTTTATGGCACTTTGCTTTGTGCACTGGTGCACAGTCATGTTGGAACAAGGAAGGGGCCATCCCCAAACTGTTACCACTAAGTTGGGAGCACGAAATTGTTCAAAATGTGTCCTTGGTATGTTGAGAGTTCCTTAAGAGACCTTAAGACCTTAAGAGTTCCTTTCACTGGAACTAGAGGGGGCGAAAGCCCAACCCTGAAAAACAACCCCACACTGTAATCCAACAAACCAAACTTTACACTTGGCACAATGCAATCAGGCAAGTACCGTTCTCTGGCAACCACCAAACCCAGACTAGTACATCAGATTTCCAGAAGAGAGCGTGATCGTCACTCCAGAGAACATGTCTCCACTGCTCTAGAGTCCAGTCGTGGCGTGCTTTTACACACGCCTTTGTATTGCACTTGGTGATGTAAGGCTTGGGTGCAACTGCCCAGCCATGGAAACCCATTCCATGAAGCCTCTATACACTGTCCTCGAGCTGATCTGAAGCCCACGTAGAGTTTTGGAGGTCTGTAGCTGATTCAACTTCTGCCAATCGCATGCCCAGTCTGATTTTCAGTTAGCCTACCACTTTGTGGCTGAGTTGTCTATTGTGTATTTAAGTCCTGACTTGAAGTCAGGGCACCCTGTGTTAAATTCCCATCAGAGCCAAGCAGATTTATATTTTTAAAGGCCAGTTATTTCATGGATCCAGGATAGGCTACTATGCATCCTAGTAAATTTCCTGGTAAAATACCTGCCTCTATGAGAATTTAACATAGGGGTGTCCGACTTATGCACCCTGTATTTTAAGTAAGAACATTATTTCGTTTACAAAGAAAATTGGTATCCTTCAAGGTTGGAATTTTCCTAATTTTTTTAAATAAGACATTAAGATCAATTTCCAAACTATGATTTTTTTATTCCTCTTTTTAGTCAACTTTAGCATGGGTGTGTTCACTTAAACTAAGCACTGTATGATAAAAACACACACAAACTATTTTTTGTTACTTGTTATTGCATGAGGCAGGTCTGGGACATTCACTTTCTATTAAGAATTTAATTGGACAAAAATAAACTGTCATCATGTCTGGATCATTTTTAATGGCACTTATTAAATCCAAAAAAAATAAATAAAATAAATGTTAAAAAATTAAATAACATTTTCTTTGCTAAAATGTAAAACCCACTGAAATAACATTTTATTTTAGCTAGTGGCCAAAGCATTATTTCTAGATTTTCAAGAACTAAGATGACATTTGAAAAAAATAAGTAAATTAATTAATTAAAAATCGTTATCATATAGATTAGCCTCAAAGCTAATAAACAAACGGCTTACACCCTGTAATTAAAATGCATTTTCGTCAATCCGATCAAGTAGATGCGACACTAAATACCAGTGTAAACGGGCCAACAGGATCTTAAACGGTGTGATCGTCCACTTTTGACCACTTTCAAAGCTAGCCGAAAAAGCATTCAACCAGATTGCTTCAGTAGCGTGAACGCTCATGTGGTCAAATGCATTGAACAGCCACAAAAGACCACCTACTCTCCGCCTACTGACCGAATGCCTAAACATTATGGGAAGCACGCTGAGCACCTGCTCTTGGATGGCATGAAGAACAAAAGCGAGGCATCTACATGCCCAACATAATCTTAAACCCCCATGCGAGCCCTTTGTGAACTGAATGCTAACTAACCTTTGACCTTTCAAAAACTGATTTTGAATTCAAATCAAGTGACATGCTGTCAATTCATCAAACGCAGAGAGAAAGGTTATGAAATTACAGAAAGGTTATGAATTTGGGTTGGGGGGTGGGTAAAAAGTTTCCAGAGAGTTTCAATGAATCCATACATACGTCTATTAGAATGAAACAACCGATACATACATACATACATACATGCATCTCCATTTGTGCACTTACACCAAGTCAATGAAATACATTATTTAGAGCACTTTAGCGACTGCCAGCTCATGCTCCCGTTCGAGCACACACATAAACACGAGCAGCAGGTAGTAGTAGCCTACAGCTAGCCCCCACAGCCGGTGTTGATCTTTATCTGTGCAGGCCTCATAACTGACATTTTCAATTACACTGCAAACAACTAATCGATATTCATGGATTTCCAGGTCAGCGAAGAGGCAAACAGAGCGGTTGAGCGTGCCGTGTGCGCGTGCAGCTGGGAGACAGCGCGGGCTGGCAGGGGAGAGAAATAGGGCAGACATGTCAAGGTCGAGATTCTGTTAATGAGGGACTGCCGTCTGCATAATTGAATGGGCTGCGCAGTATTCGACTGCTCAAGCAGAAGCGTTTAAAGCGGTCCAGGCGAATCGTTAAGGAAAATCCTCCCAGCACTTATGTTCCGTGGCAGTGATTTATGCACGGGCATCCGGGGCGGGCCCCACGGTTCACAGCACTGACTGCAAACGGCAATGAGTGGATTACCCTTTCCAAACAGCAGCCATGCGTGGCAGGCATTTCGCAATCGAGGCCGCTGTTCTCGTAGGGCCGCACTCGTTTATGTGTGCAATTTAAAAGCACAGTCATGTCACACGCATCCTCGCATTCTCTGCATGATTTAAAGTAGCCGCTCAATATTCGAGCGCACACATGCGCACTCACTCAACTGCATGAAATGGAGGAGGGTGGAGCGCAGTGAAATTTTCAATACGTGTTGTGTGTATCCATCAGCAAATAATGTTCCTTGGGGACAAGTTAACTCCCAGTTGACCCTGGATGCAATGGACTGACAGTTGGGAATTATGCAAAAGGCACATTGAAGACTGTTTCTGGTGCAGACAGACAGAAGGTAAGCAGAAGGGCAGAGCCCGTGCACGTCTCTGTATGCTAAAGCACTCTGTTAAACGGTTACGTGAGGCTACAGAACCAATGGTGAGCATAAAGATGGGGCCTTACGATGTTACATGTAATTTATGTAGATACATGTACATACATTATACTGTATAATACATGCACACATTCATGGATATACATTAGCCACCCAAGTATTGTTTTTGTCATTTGAGTGTTGACACAGCCATAGCTCATTTTACAGTTACATTTAACTTTACAATTAGGTACAGATCTTTAACATTAGGTATCACAACTAGAGCTGCAAAATTATATGGATAACGTTAATTTATATATATTAAGGATACACTTACATTACAATTTGGAAAATTTGTTTCCTGTTAAAGCTGATAACAGTGATTTATCAATATTAAAAAATAAATACTATTTTCCCCTAACAATACAATTCATTTTGATATTTGCTAAAGATTACAATTATCAGCATTAATTATTACTGTTTTTAAATGGCAAAGGTAATCTATATAGGAAAATTAGCTATACAATTAAATATCTAATTTCGACCAATTAGGATAAATGTATTTTAAAAATGGTCTAATATCAAAGAGATTACCGATATAGCCAATATTGTATGCATTCTTGCATACTACTGTATATATAATAGTATATCTATATCTATATATACACACACATACTATATTGTCCATTCATTTATAGAAAAAATAATATCAACTTAAGAGTATAAAAGCTTGTTACATTTCATGTTAGCTATTGCATTATAATGTTCACAAATACAATTATACTACAAAATGATTAAAAATACTAAAATATTTAAAAAAATACCCTATGAGCTGATATTTATAGAAGTGTTTCTGCCTTTGCCTAAATATATTTACAGTGCTGGTCAGAGTTATTTCTGAGACAAAGATTGCTGTAAAAAAAATTAAACTGCATTGTTTATCCTTTTGATATTTTATTTTTTTAAACATGTAAAAATCTAAAGTTTTACTCAAGTAAAAATTGAAAGTGGGGGGTTATTATTTCATAATCACATTATGAAATACATGTTTTCTCATAGATTGTAAAAATGATAAAAAAAAAAAAACAAACATAAAAATTAAAACAAAAAAGGGTCACTGAGCACAAAACCAAGCATCTGCAAGGGCCACCCCACTCCCAGACCTGAACAATATAGAAAATGAGTGGGCTGAACTGTGAGAAGAAGCACCAACATGGATCTGGGAATTTGAAGATTATTTATGGAGGAATGATCTCTGATCTCTTGTCTGGTGTTCTCCAAAGGTGAACAAATAATTGTTCCCAATGCAATTTGGAGAAAAACATTTATTCCATAATGTGATTTCGCCCCCACTTTCAATTCTTTTACATCAATAAAAGGTTAAATTTGTGCAAATATTTGTAATAAAATATCAAATGGATTAACAATGCAGATTTATGCTTTAAAGCTTTCTTTGATCATATTGACCAAGGGGGCAAACAATTCTGACCAGCATTGATATTGTATGTGTATAAACTGTATTCAAAATAATTTAAACTTTTCATCTCACTGTGACTATTTCTTACTCTTTAAACTTTCTTTCAGTTACCCATTTTATTATTTTACTGTGAGGCTTCACGGTTATGTTATTAACCTTTTAATTTAAAACAGTGGTAAACCAGACAGACAAATACAATCCCTGGTTGTACAACTCAAGCAACTAAATCAGACTGTCCTCTGTATCTTTCCAAGTTAATTCCACCTAACCAGATAAATTAGAGACTAAGCAGCTATCAGTTTGCACTTGATTAATACCAACTACTTGACCAACCCAAAAAAGCATCAGATGTTATATTTTGGGCTAATCCTTGTTAGGCTATACGGAGCAATCCCTGTTTAAGCAAGCAAAGGATTTACCTATTTATATTATTAGATCCTCAGCTTTACCCAGAGTGCACTCTGACTGACATATTGAACGTCCCCTGAGCCCCCTTCTCCCAAAGGCCACCGCTACAGGGCATGAGCGCTTTTCGGAAGGAGGGGGGAGGCGGACCCGCTAATCCTACTATGTAATTACTGCTCCCCACTGAGGCTCAACCAATTCTCTGAGAATCAGATTAGATGACCTAAATCGTTCTCGTTCCTCCTTACCTCATCAAACATTTCCTTATCTAACAGAGGAAGAGCTAAACATCACACAGACACCGCAGCACTCATCCTGCCCTCCCCCTCACCACACAGGCTGTTTATTTATCACCACTCCCCTGTGATCCACAAACAAGCTGGCAGGGGAGAGCCGAGGCATGCTGGGAGGACAGTCTCGGGGATCAGGGGCAAGGCCATCGAGTCTGAGCTGTGCCTAGAGATAACAGGCGGCACCGTTTCCGCACCCACCCCGACATCACGCGGCAACCAAGAACAACCCCTCGTTCGTTCGGCTGACTGATTGTTAACGTGTTAATTACACATTAAAACGACGCCTTTACAAAACGCGGAGGGCCCGTGGAGTATACGGGAGGGAGCGGTTTTGGCTTCTTGGCGGATACAGAGACAGGGCAGAGTAAAGAGGGAGAACAAATGAGGTCTGTGATCCTGAGCCCCCCACACCATCCTCCCCTTCCCCAATCAGCCCGAGCCGGGGCTCTCAGACCCGACAGCCAAGCCTTTGTTACAGTCTGAATGGAGGTTCAATATCCCTTGAAATCAGAGCTCTTTGGCTTTCTGGATGCATAGTCCGAGTCCCTGAACCTTTCACATGCAAATGTGAGTGCTTTTTATTTCCTTTGTAGCCCTAGTTGGGCAGTGGTGTCATGCTGAAGGGCGATGAATAAAGCTGGTGAATTTGAAGCTTTTCTCGGCTTATTTGCGGCCCTTCCCTCCCTCTTTTATCGCCATCTCTTCCAGCCAGGCCGCAACCCTCCCCTCTCCTGCAGGAGTTTAAATAAGCACAGATGGTCTCTCCTGACCTGCAATTCATCATTGTGTCAAAAGCTCTGTCAGAGTAATGCTCCCTCAACAACGGCCCTGAAGGATTTTGTTTGTTTCCATTGATGAGCCCTGTTAATTTTAAAGCCGTCTCATTAGGGCTTAAACCAGCAATTAATTTCTTTTGTTCTTGTCAAATGGCTAATTCTAAACATGAACCGAACCGACAAAAAAGGGCTGCTCGGAGCCAGACAACACCGCTGCTGTCGGCAATGAGGCGTGAAGCAGGTAGAGAGAGGGAGCAAATCGAAAAACGTGCGAGCGGGAGGGGTGAGGCGGAGGGGAAAACTCGCACCGAAAACCCTTGTTAATTTATAGCCACACCAATCCCAGCCAACTCATTAGCTGCGTGCAGATTTTTCTCAGGCAAAGGATCAAGTGGTCCTTTGGGGAAAAGGTTGCAATCACCTGTTGGCGGTGGCAGCTCAGCGATAGTGGATATTTAAAACAGAGAAAGACAAAGAAAAAATTACAAACGGGAGCACAAAAAGAGTAAAAAAACAGTAGCCAGTGTAGGTTTTTTTTCCATTTCAAGTGTGCTCACGAAAAAAGGAAAGAGGAAAAAACATTCTGTGCCTCCACTCCATTATGGGAGTGCAAGCTGTCATTACGCCCGGGATTGTATGGGTGCCTCATAATATCCAGAGATTGGTAGTTTGTTAGACAGGACTATACAATTTGCTGCAGCCTTGAAGGATCCTTGAGCCTCTCTCTTGACGACTTACGCGGGGAATTGTCGAAGCGTTGGCTTTTGTCTGCTGGAGACACAGGGGCAATTATCCAGCCTCCTGTAACGTTTCCCCAGCTTTAATCTCCCGACTCAGAGCAGAAAAGCAGAATGTCTAAGGTTTCAGAGTGCCTCTGGGTTCTATTAGCACACAACCACGTTTTTCCCTCCCTTTCACTTTCTTTCTCTTTTTTGTGCTTTTGTTCAGGGGAAGGCGAGTGAAGAGAAGGCCAGAGTCTGACAGGCAGCCTTCCCTTGGGCTTTGAGAAGAAAACATGATTATGTCATAATATATTTTAGAAAAGATCCATTTAAAAGATTGCTCTTCTGCCTTTTCAATCTAGCGAGGCTCTGCTTTTGTCTGGTTCAGCAGGAGAGGCAGGGGATGACAGATGTGCCAATGAATCAAACAGGGCACCTGGAGAGGTTTTACCACAGCCACAAATACATCACCGCAGCGATGAATGCGTTTTCCACCCAGCGTGAACTGCAGTCCCGCGGATGTCAGTTAAAGTGACCCTAAAATGGAAAGGGAAATCAACAATGGTTAGAATTATTCACTTTAAAAAAGAAGTAAATGAATACATGACATTCCATTAGCATCATTGAGGTTTAGAAAGTCTGAGTGTTCGGTCTCATCTTTACTCTTATTTTGACGGCTACATTTTGCCTACGCATATCTCTGTATTGTTCCGTTTAACAATATATCAGACGGGAACTAGCAACCTTGCCAGACTCTCATCAGACTAACTGAAAAGATCCACTTAAGAGAAGGATCCTCACAATTATAAAAACACTTTAGAAAAAATAATGATTTATTTTGAAATATACCTTTAAAGCTACACTGTGTAACTCTTGTAGTTTATTCTTAGCTAAAACACTTATGTGCTCATTAATGTACATTTACTTAATAAAGTATTCTCGTGAGTGTATAATATGCCATTGAAAAAACATACGGGTAAGGGGTTCTACTGTTCGTTCGCCATGTTGCCCCTCCATCTTGAAAGTAAATTAGCCAAACAGGGACATGCCCGTTAATTCAAGCTTCGCCTTTCGCGTTTACGTTTGAGTTAACACTCATGGATGAGGTTGGAACTGGAAGCCATGTTAATCTTGGACTACACTGGCCACCGTAGGAGTTAAAACGAAATCGAGAATTGAGAGGAACAGAAACTAATATTCACTGGATGGTCATATACCTTTTCACCACTAGAATGAGGTAAAAATCACACAGTGTAGCTTTAAGTGGCAATTTTATGGATTCTTTTATAGAGAAGGCCAAAAGGCATGTTGGTATTTATTGAGATGTGGGCAAAAAATGAAATATAGTTAAATGTAACACAATGCAATTTCTTTTACTTTTTTTTAAAGCTACACTCTGTGATTTTTACCCCCATCTAGCGGTGAAAAGTTATATGATGAATATTAGTTTCTGTTCCTCTCAATTCCGATTTACGTTTTAACTCCTGCGAATCAGCCAATGTAGTTCAAGATTAACATGGCTTCCAGTTCAACCTCGATCCATGAGTGTTAATTCGAAACGTAAACGCGAAAAGGCGAAGCTTTAATTAACGGGCATGTCCCTCTTTGGCTAATGTACTTTCAAGATGGAGGGGCAACATGACGACCGACATTAGAACCCCTTACCCGTATGTATTTTCAATGGCATATTATACACTCATCGAGAATACTTTATTACTTGAACTAAGTAAACATACATTAATGATCACATATTTTTGAAAGAACTAAGTGTTTTTAGCTAAGAATAAACTAAAAGAGTTTCACAGTGTAGCTTTAAAAAATTTGTCGCCATAAAATAAATGTTTGTTTCTTCCCCACAGAGTAAACATGTGGTAGACATCAACTATGTTGTATCTACTAATCACTTACATTACATACCTTTTTAAATGGTAAATGGACTGCGTTTATATAGCGCTTTCACAGACACAATGGTTACCAAAAGTGCTTTGCATTTGCCTGACATTCACTCACTCATTCACACACCGACGGCGGTGTCAGCCATACAAGGGCCATCCAGCTAGTCGGGAGCAACTGGGGTTAGGTGTCTTGCTCATGGACACCTCGACACTTGGTCAGGTGGAACCAGGGATTAAACCACCAACCTTCTGGTTTGTAGACAACATGAACCACTGAGCCACTGCCGCCCGATATCCCATTTAATTCCAGTTTATCTCATGTTTTGTTTCAGAAACCAAGTGGGCTTGCATGGGCAAAAGTATTAAACCGTCTACCAGTACAAGCCATCAAATCCATGTCTAAGCCAATTAAAAGATGCATCGATGGGGATGAGTCAAAATTAGGTTGTGCAAGTGACCTGACATGGCCAATGCTAAGAACCCATTCAGGGTAAGATAGTTCATTCATTAAACCACGAGACATTAAAATGGCCCAAAGGCAAAAGGAATAGACATTAATCAACTGAAACCTTTTTTCAATTTAAGCATTTAAGTCAATGGAGTCATTTACTGACTCATAAGTAAAGCGTGTCCATTACAAGGGGCTGTAATTGCAATCCTGGCAGGATGACACAAAACAAAAGCAGTTGTATTAAGTTGTTGACACTGCAGTTTAATTGCCGAGCTACTGAAAGGGAATATCTAAATGCAGTATTGCTCAATTAGAAGAATAAATGCATTAGTTACTGGGAAACAGCCTCGGGACACAGATACCATTAGCAAAGAAAAGTTGGCATTTAAATAAATACTGCAGCATTCAAAATAAATATTCCAGTATTTTGACAAAATAAATTCCAGCCTTTCTAAACAAGATATTTGTGTAACATTTGAATTTTTTTATGAGCTCACTGAGAGAGCAGCACACAAAAACCCCTAAAACCAACATGTAAAACACACACACAGCCCAAATCTAGCTGATTTCAATGTCCAGGCAATTGCTAGTACAAATAAATTGCATGCTAACCAGAAACTGGCAGTTACATGCATATAATTTGGAGGTAATGTAAAAATCCATAATTACCAGTATATGTTGATGCATTTAGCTTAAATGGAAATTCTACCAGTTGGGCTACAGGAATTCTTAAGAAGGACGATCACCAGATGTTGACACCCAAAGTTATCGATTAATGGGCTATATGTACGCATAAGTTCCATCATTTGACGGCAAAGATGCTACAGTTTCCGGTTGGGAGATTAAAAGGAGAAAACCGGAGGAAACGGGATTATTGCAGAGTCTTCAAAATTTACTGTCTCTCCGTCTTTGAAACTTAAACTTTCATGCGTTTAGATGTCATTTTATATATAGTTATGTTTATTTAATATAATTTTAAAAAGAAGCATAAACAACTAAGGGATGTCTGTTTAATCTGTTTTTGTGACAAACGTTTCTTTAGTATAACCATGGAGTATAAAATTCAATATATATATATATATATATATATATTTTATATATATATATATATATATTCTCGGTATTGCATTGGGCTCTACGATCGACGGAAGTTATTGGGAGCATCTTAGACCTTCACCGGAAATATCGTTGTGCATTGAGCCCATTAAATACATTAATTAATACACAAATGGCTTAGATGCACTTCTTCAAAATCATCAAAATAAATTGTATGCACTCAAAAGAAAGAGTTCACAGGTGCGTAGAACCATAGAAGTTGTCAGACCAAGTAGCCAAAGCCAAAAAAGGTCTATCAAAAATGTATCTTTAATTACTAAATGCATGTGAAAAAAGTCTTTGTTTTTAAGACTTTGCATTTATGTTTTAGTCCATGCTTTCTTCAGTGCTCGGTACAAAGATTTATTTGGCATGCAACTGATCAGAGGGAAATGATGCTTGAAATGTAACTTAAGTTTTTTTTTTTTGCAACTCTCCACATGAAAAAAAAATGGATAAATTAAACATTTTCTGCCACAATTTCCCCCTGTTTCTGGTCACATTGTACTAATTTATGAGCATAATGTACCTACTGTATTCTGCATGCGAAGTGCAAGGCTCTGTATTTTTTAGATGTGTCAAACAAAAACTGGACTGGAGCACACATGGATTGGACTGACAAACAAACGCGCATAATTTTGCATTGATGTTACAGGTCGTCTGTCTCACTTTCCTACTGACTGTAATTGTGCTGGAAAAGCATCGTTTTGATGCAAATGGACAAGGGTAAAATGGTATCTTGTATTTTGTTCATGGTGTTCACATGCAAAAACAAGGGCCAGCTCCTATTAGGACCAATATAGTATAAATAAAAGTAAAAGACCATTTGCCTTGAAGCTTGCATTCCTTTAACTTATTTAATATACATGTATTAGTGCATTTGCCCTTGAATATGTATGTGTTGCATGTTTGGATGGTTCATTGACTATGGCTACCTTGGGGAAGGCAAATTGTACTATTTTTGCCACTGTATATTTGCATAACTTGGCATAAACCACATAATTCATACAGAATAAGCAAATCGGACCAGACCTTCTCATGTAACAATGTTCAGATGCAAAAGGAAGAGGTTAGAAAACATACTATGTACTTGTTGAAGAATATGTGCCCTCAAATAAAAGACTAACAGAGAATTGTGGCGGAAATTTGTCTGTTAAAGGGATACTCCAATTTGTTTTGGAAGTAGACTCATTTTACCACTCCCCGAGAGGTAAACAGTTGAATTTTACCTTTTTTAATCCATTCAGCCGATTTTCTGATATTTTAGAAGAATATCAGTAACCAGACAGTTTCTGGTCTCATTGACTTCCATAGTAGGAAAAAATATATACTATGGAAGTGAATGAGACCAGAAACTGTCTGGTTACCAATATTTTTCTAAATATCAGAAAATGCGGCTGAATGAGTTCGAAAACGGTAAAAACCCAACTGTTTAACTCTGGGGAGTTGTAAAATGAGCCTATTTCCAAAAAAAGTGGAGTATCCCTTTAAATGCCAAGGGGTTTTGGGACTGCCAATATTAGCTTCACTGCAATAACAACGTCACCTGATGTTAAACCACGAAGAAGGTTAAATGGAGGGGGCGGGGAGAAACACTAGAACATCTATAATCGTTTGAAATTAGCCAGTGTGCAGCTTGGATTGACTTCTCTTAGAATCTCATTAGAGATAATTATGGCCTGAATTGAACACATTCTGTCCGGCTAAGTATTTCCATATTGTTGGTAGTTCAGAGTCCATGAACTTTGAGCTAAAAATGGAATAAGCTTAAATAAACAATCTGGAATCGTTTTTTCTTTCAATTTGAAAGTAATGCTTTATGGTAGCAAGCAGGGCCATTTTAAAATGTCTGACCATAAATCCGCAAATGAACAAATAAGGCAGAAAATGATATTACAAAAACAAAAGGGTTTTATAATTTACTAATTTTAGAGTATCTTCAAAATGTATAAAGATCAAGAAATGCTAGTCTCGCTGTGATTAAATGGAATGGCAAAGACAGCCCATAGTTTATCAAATAATTTTTAATTTGGTACACATCTGTAAATGTAAGCAATTTTTCTGTCTGCATGTACTGTACACCTGGTAGCAAAGGTTTTAAAATAAAGAACAGAGCATTTGTTTCACAAAATAATCTGTTTCTCGCTTCAATAATTAAGCGTGTTCTTTTTTAACCCCCAGCTGGGCCTAAAACCTACAACATTTGTGTGAGAATGTAATTACCGTGCTAGGCTTAATATGCGCCATAAAAGCACTCTTGTGCGTGTCTTAATCTCGACATCAAAGTGAGTGAGTGCCGGTACCGTATCACAGCAAACGTATCACACAAATCTCATTACAGACAACATCTAATTACTGCCTGGAATTCAATGCTTACTTGGAAAGAATACAAAGCCTGAGCCTGACAGCCTGGCCTCAAAATACCTCATCTTTTACAGCCACACTGTGTGTGATTTGATCAAGGCACATTAGCCCCATGTCGAGAGGACGGAAAGGACCATCATATGACTACGAATCACAGGCCAGCAGTTAAAGATAAACACCCAGGAATGCAGGCTATTCACAAGAACTTCTAGGTGTCTGCGAACTGCCGCTTATTAAAGTCAAGTCATTCGTATTTATATAGTGTGGAGATTGTTATAAAAGCAGCTTTATGGTGATAAAAGAATGAATGATGTAAACTACATCATTCTCAGTCAAATTCTGCTGTTCACAGAATTCGTTTTGCTTCGAAAAACATGAACGGAATGGTAAAAGATGGTCTAGAGATGTGTTGGACTGATTTTAATTTGCAACAGTGTTGATGTTGCATAATCCATCAATTATAAAACAAAAAAATGCCAATAGTGTCATCATCCAGTTCAATTCATTCAAGTTTTGTTCCCATCTGATCCAAACGAGAGAAAAGTTTGCCGATATCTTGCGCAGATTCTGGACTATGACATTTAGCGCATCCTTCCAGCCTTCCAAAAAAGGAAGCAATAGTGTTGTGCTTTCGGACATCAACATTCTGAACACAGGAGGAATAATCCAATTGAATCCACACTAATCCAAATGAACACAGCGTGCGTAGCCGTGGTTATCCCGGGTAGGGAGAAAGGGGAAGGGAGATGCCTGCACCGCAGCTTATCAACTGTCAGTGGTTTGCTGCTGTAACAGGCGGTGTTATCAGGGTCAGCCCTGCTTCGGGGATTGGAGGGCCCTACTGTGTCAAGTAAACACAGTAACCTGTCCTCGTGCTTATCTGTCCTGGGAGAGAGGCAGCCAGAGAGGAGAGGGATAGAGGAAAAAAAAAAGGTGGCAGAGGGGAGAGAGAAGGAGGAGGGTGATTGAAAAGCGGAGAAAGGGATCTGTCTCCATGGCAACCACAGTCGTCCACCCCCCACCCCCATCAGTTTTCCCACTCCTCTGCAGAGAACTCTGGTGGTCTTTGTGTAACGCGATTCCACTAGAATGCACTGTGTGGATTAGTGCAGAGCAGTGCCCGGAGGGCTCAGACAGGGCCACAGTAAAGACATTATTACCCAGATCAAACGCTGTAATCACACAAGCACCGAGGGGGGCTTCGGCATCCACGCCAGATAAAGCCAAAGCCTGGCAATGCTCAGGTGATTAGGCCATTATTACAGTCTTTCAGCCCCGTGCCAGTTCGAAACATTGTCCATCTCCACTAGCAAGGAAAGGTAACTTCACACCAGCAGAAGCACACTGCTGTTGATCCATGTCCATAAATGATGCACCATAGCATTATAACCACAAAATAGACAGGGAAAATCCAGTTAGGCATTGGCAATCACGTTACTAGTAAAGGTATGTGTACTTATGATCAAAGAAGCTACCAAAACCTAGTAGAGGTGCCTCGGCTGCCTACATAGGCAGCATCCTAACCAGAATGGAACATCAAGTGACTGATTAGGAACATTCTACATCCACTACTGTTCAATGTATATATATTTTGAAAGATATAAATATACTATATTAATTTACTCTGTACATGTATCAAATTTAAACAGCAAAAATTCAATCGAATTTATCGAAAGTGATAGGAAATTACTTTAAAAAATAAATAAATTAAATTATTCCAACTTTCTATTTATCAATGAATCCAGAAATGCTGCTCTCATGAACTTTCTATTCATCAAAAATCAGAAAAAAAAAAAAAAAACGTATCACGGTTTCCACAATAATATTAAACAGCACTGTTTTCAACATTGATAATAATAATAAATGCAGCACCAAACAAGTTCTGAAGGATCATGTGAGACTAAAGACTGGTGTAATGGATGCTGAAAATTCCACAATGAGACATATTAGGAAATGATTTTGAAACACTTTTCCTGCAGAGGCAGCTCACTAGATTTTGGAACAGAGTTTGAATCTAAACAGAACAAAAGTCTTGAAAACGGATGTTCTTTCGCATGCACCAATCAGATGAAAGCTGCTCCTACAAAGATCAAGCCTCTCAAGATCACAGCTCTCTGTAGGCTTACCTGATTTCATTGTCAATAAGAAATACAAGATGTAAATGAAAAGCCGTCTCTCCATCTCCAGCAGATCGTGTTGAAAACATGAAAAGGGACTGAAACGACTGACAGCCCATCCACTCGTCCAGTGTCAGGCACTCAGAGGGAGTAAAAGCTTTCATCCCTGTACGGCCCCTCAACCTCTTGATTGAGAGGAAGAAAGTTCCAGAAGAGCAGAGGGGTTGCTATATAGATGCACTCAGGAAATGCACACTTGTGTCTATGTGGGGGGGCATTTTCAGAAAGGGAACCAAGCAGAGGAAAGCAGAGACAGAGCGTTTTCAGAGCCAAAACCATTCCGTCTTTGCTTTTATAGTCTTACAAAAACATCACTAAAGAGGCGAGGGGATGGAGCTCTCAGAAGGAACAGACAAAAAATAAGGGCTGGAGAGGGCATTCATCTCAGCTGACCTCCTAGATAAGAGCGCTCCACTACCAAGAGCAGGGTTTCGCGTCATGCTTCCCCTTAAGTGCCTTGAAGTTCAGACTTGCCATTGATGCACCATTACAATACCCCGAACAGGCCAACGGTGAGAGACTAGTTTACAACACTGAGACGTTCTAATTTTTTTTTACAAAAAAAAAAACAGTTTATTGAATTATCAACAACTGTACATAATCTTCAGTGACAACACAGTTTGCTACATACTTTGGTGTGTATTTTGAGACGTGTCCATTTCTTGCAGCTCTTTTCTCTTTATTTTCGAGGGGCATGCTAACAGTGTGATGCTATAAACAAGCTGGACAGTAAGTAAATGTCTGTGCGTTAGGCCAGGGTGTTACAGTCCATTTGGCTTATCGGCAGACATTTTTACTCTTGTGTTTCCTGTATATGGAACACTATGCACACAAAACACAGCGTCACTTGAGACTCAAGAAAAGGGGAAAATAACCAATTGATCCAAATTCCAAGTCCTCCACTACAAGAGATGATGTCATGTCCTGGTCATACAACAGCACAATGAAGTCACAGGTTTGAAAGTAGTCCTCTACTAATCGGTAAATATCAAAATCCAGGACCGAGTGCACCGTTGAGGAACTCTGCTTGTACGAGGCAGGCTCCCTTTTCTCACAGGAAAGCAGAGCAGACAGCGAGTTTGTTTGAGAGCTGAAACGCCCCTCCCCACGGAGTCTCAACTGCAATCTCAGGTGCCTTGCATCGGGTTTAAGCCACTCAAAAAAAAAAAAAATCCACAGGACATTTTACAGAAACGCCTCTGTAATGTGATTTAGCTCAAAATTGTTTTTCAGGAGGAGGAGAAAAAAGAAAATTAGATTTCCATAAAAGGTCAGCTTGGAAAATGAACTTCTCAAAGGGAGGGAAAACGGAATAGAATATCCTCATAGAAAAAAACGTCTTAATCTAATTTCCAAACCTCGAAGGGGAAACGAAGCATCAGAGGAAAGAACGAGAGAGAGAGAGAGAGAGAGAGAGAGAAGAGAACCATCACAAGTGTAACAGGACACCAAAATATAAATCTATAAAAGGCATTTTAATACTCCATTATGTACACTTTTCACATACCCTCCACACAGATGAAGTTTCAGAAACGAAGCGCTGCTTCAACGATGCATTATGGAACATTCTCACTGCATAGTGAGAGGGAAAAAAACAAGGAAACAAAATCCAACAAAGAAAGATTTTGAAAAAAAAAAAAAAAAAAAACAGCAAGTAAGGAAACATGAAGTGTTCTCTAGTGCCATATGAACCGGGCTGAGTGTTTGGGGTCTGTAGGGCTGCACATTCATGTCTTAGTCCAGGCAGCTCAGTCCAGGGTCACCCCAGCATCCACTCGTTCACCCTCTGCGGTCAGTCAGTAAAAAGTCAGTGAGTGTGAGACCAGACAGTCAGACAGACAAGGGCTGTTCCTGTCTGTTTGACTAGGAGAGTCACTGGAGTGAGAAGTTGCTGCGTGTCCCTTCCTCCTCCAGAGGCCTGAGTGCTCCAGTCTGTTACCTCTCAGTCTACATAGATCACTTCATACACCGTGGCCTTCTTGTCTCCAGAGCCCGTAACAATGTACTTGTCATCGGCTGATATGTCACAGCTCAGGACCGAGGATGATTCCTTTGACTGTGAGAAGGAAAAAAAAAAGCCACAATAAATCTGGTGAAATAAAAAGATTTAAATATTAACTTCAAATCTACCACAAAAGCCCTGCATAAAAACTCTTCAGACATCCTCTATTACTCAAAGAAATGCTGACAACTGTATACATAAAGCACTTCTCTTCCCCCACCAAATGATGCATTAGTGTGCATGCCAAGCCCCTTCAGTCATAAACACTTGAAGGGTTATCATTATTTACTCTTAAGCTGGTAGATGCAAGCTACACAAGCGGACCCACATCCGCACTAAGTGGTCAGGACCCAGCGTTAATGACATACTCCAGCCCATTTCCGCTGATCAAGGCCCGGCCTGTCAGCCAGCGGGTCACCGTGCCCTTTCTACTGATCCAGGCAACCCACACATTTCCTGCAGACAGTCTGTATTGATCTCTGTACCTGGAATATGCTGGCGGCCGTAGGGAGTCCTCCATGCATTCAACAGATTGTCCTTCCCAGTGCTTCACGAACCATTTACCTTGTCAAGGGAAATCAAAACGTAATTAGAGCTTTGTTCAGAGTACAGGCAAAATGGAGATATGCACAGAAAGCCAAAAAATGTAAGCCAGTCAGAGCTTCTGTCGTTGTGCTTTGCAGAAGTGCCGCCGCATAACTTTAAGATAACTTCAAACAAAAGTTCTAGTGAAGATATGTAGAGTATCTGCACTCAATCTGTGAAGCTTGAATAAGTCTCTTACCACAGTAGGCAAACTTGAGAGAGAACGCAGCTCTCGTGAAGGTGCAGCTGGTACTTGTCAGGCTTGGTGTGGTGGAGCACTTCCACATTGCTACTTTCCATGCCAACAGCCAGCCACTCACCCGTCGGACAGTAGCCCAGGGAGAAGATCTGCGTTTTGGGGGGAACAGACACAATTTGAGCGCCATAGCTTTGTACTTGAAGCCAGGGCTCGACATTAAGGCTTGTCCGGGACAAGTGGATTTTTTGTAGGACAAATTGAAGAGAAAATTAGTTGTCCAAACAGACAAGTTAAATTTGAAACAAAATAAAATGCCATGTTACTTCACGTTATGTGCCACTCGTTACGTTTATTTACAGTATTTAATTTTATCGATTTGAAACGAACACATTTTCACGCTGCCTGTGAATGTCCTGAATGTGACTCACAGAAAGACAGCGCGCCAGTATAATGCGCATGCACAGACAGCGCGCCAGAAGTTCTTTCACGCTTCAACGAAACATCAACACCACACACAAATTAAGCCAAAATGTCATTTGTCGAGTATCTTCATGACATAAGAGCAGTCTTATGATGGACATAAAGAGCTGTGACTCATGAGAGAATGAGGCGTGTGTGTGAGATCAGCGTTTCTGTCCACAGACGCTGCTCTTAAAGGGCCAGCTACCAATAAAGTGTTAAAGTTAATGAAAGAACAAAGGGAACAGAGAAAATTACTCACTGCTCTTGACTAAAGAACTTGTGTAGCTTTAATAAGGAGTAGTCTATATATAATTTATGCATTTAGTTGTTAATCATTTAGTTGTTATTGCTAATTTCAGAATTATGACAAATCTTTGTGTGCATTTGGTTTAGAACCAAAGTTGACTCATGAAACCACTTGTTTATTATATCGCAATCACATATCAACCGCAATATTGACCTCAATAATCGCAATATGACATTTCCCCCAAATCGTGCAGCAGTGACTTTTGTGCATGGACAAGTGAAACATAAATTTACTTGTCTGAAGGACAAGTGCCTCAAAAAGTTAATGTCAATCCCTGCTTGAAGCCAGCATGAAATGAAAATGTATTTTTCCAAATGCATGTTTTTAGGTTCATATTGTGAACTATTGATTCAAGTTCATAAAAAATTTTAAATTAACAAAAACACTCAATCTTCCAGTGAAACAGACCAGTTTCTCCAGCAAGATAGTTTAGTCATACCCATCCCTGCATACTCGCATTCATCTGCCTACATTTTGAGTGTAATGCCCATACTTCAAAATCAAATTTTTCTTTTTCAGTACTGATAAACTCAGATGTATGTCACAATACAGTAGAAAAGATTCCGTTTCATTGTGACTTCAAAGCTCCAATGATTGTGCTATGGCCTAACCTGAGACGTGAAGTCATGCTGTTGCAGTTGCCGGCCCTCTCTAGGTCCCAAGAGCGGACTGTGTTATCAAGGCCACCTGTCCAAAGCTTGGTGCCATCATGAGAGATGTCAATGCAGCTGGCACCATCTGTGTGGCCTTGAAATTGCCTGCAAATCATGAAAAGTAAAGGGTTTAGAGAAAGGCCTTGCTTTTAATTCTAAAGACCTTTAAGAAAATGTAATTCACAAGAAAAAAAAATGCTGAAATAGGCCCACCTGACAAGGGTCTGGTTGTGGAGGTCCCAGGACGGCGATGTTACCATCGCTGCAGCAGGAGAAGCACACCTTGGCGTCTGGGCTGATGGCCGAGAGCGTAGCAGGCTGGTGCGGAGGAGGTCAGCTCGGCTTTGATGCGGGGTGTCTGGGAGGCAAGATCCCAAATGGTCAAAGTGCTGGCCTCCCCTCGACGATCAAGTGTGCGACCATCAGGCAACAGCTTACAGGACCGAATGTAGTTGTCCCTGTTCTGTAGAAGGACAATAAAATATTCCAAACAATTAGGGCAAAACAGTTCAGCTTCCCACATTATGCCCACAATGTTATGAGATGTTACTTTTTAGAAGCAACTAAAAGGTACTAAGTATGTAAAGCTTTTATATTATATGAGTAAGTATGAGTAAGCAATAGTTCTAGTAAGTATGATTTTGGCCCTTACCAGGCAGTCAAGTTGAGACACTGGACTCTTGCTTCCAGGCTGACTGATGTCCCAGATCTTAACACAGCCCTTGCCACCAGTGTAGACGTGGCGAGTCGGATTGCTGATAGTCACGGCACACACAACCTCCCCATGACTGAGTGTGTTAATCTGACGGGCGTGGCGTGGGATTCCTGGACCAATGAGAGCGTCTGGAGGGAAGGGCACGGGCTGCATCTGTCCGTCCAGCGCTGACGTGGAAAGAGTAGGCTCTGAGAAGAGACAGACAGACAAGGAGAGAGAGACCTCATTAGTAATCTAGCAGTCAACAGCGCACTGATTGAAGTGGGTTAATTAAATCAATTATAGCAATATGAGTAAGTAGTTTGAAATGAGGCATTAAGAGGTGGAAAAGGTTGTGCTCTTAAGCACTCTCACGGAACCGTTACATAAATAGTGTGGGGAAAGAAACGCTCTCAGTGCGGCTACAAGTTATTTATGAGCATTTAATCTTTGACGGACACTTACGGTTTTCCACCAGAGATTGAGGTGAGGCTGGCAGGGAGGCCGGGAGCTCTCATATGAGGGTGCTCGAAAACCCGCCTACAGAAACAAAACAGAACATGCGGCATTTCAACAAAGATCTGTATTAAAACACGCATTACAAACACCACAATCAAGCTTTATACCAGTATAGACCTGAGCATAGATTCACTTTTTATTTACTCTTGTGCAGTTTGAAACCTATAAGTTCTGCATTTATTAAAATAGTGGTACATATGGTTCATGTCCTATGGAGCCATTCAATAGCTGTGCGTGAAAAATGTCCAAAATATGTTATTAATTCAAAATATTTTTCAATTAATCAGTTGATTCAATTCAAAGGTTTAGTCTGAATGATATGCTTTTGAACTAAATCTAGTTCAGAGCGTTACTTCTGAATTGAGTCGAACGTACCATGATTTATTTAATTTTTGCATTTTTTAAGCATGAAACCCTCAGCCCCCATTTATTGTTTAAAAAAATTCAATACAATTCTTCAAATTTTCTCCTTGGCATTTTATAGGTTTGTAACAGCATACTGTAAATGTGAGTAAATGATGGCTGTTTAGATTTTTGTGGTGTGTAATATTCCTTTAACTTGACTAGATCAATGTATACTGCAAAAACGACCATGCAACGACAGAGGAATGATTTGTGCCCTGCACCTTCATTTAACCGAAAGGATGAAGCAATCAGACGGTAGGCAGTCAGGTAGCCTGAGAGCCCAGTCAATGTAACGCTCATTTCACACCCAGTCACACACACTACATCACCTCATGCACTCCCTACACTCTCAGGTTGTGGGCTTTGGGTGAGAGAGACAGAGATTGAAATCGAGCAAGAAAATAAAAAGAAATGATAGGAAGAAATTGGAAGAGAAAGGTAAGGTGGAGGACAGACCAACTTTTAAGTATGGGTGGGAATCTTCAGGCACCTCAGGATATGATTTGATTTTGTTTCAGGGAGTCACATATATGATTGCAAAATAATTCTCAATACATAAAAAAAATTGCAGAAGTGTAGCGGCACAAATCTTTGGGGAGTTAAGGTGGCCTATTGCCAAACTATGTGTAAATATTTAATGTATAAAACATTTGCCGCTCAGACCCACTAATGTTATGTTTAACTCTCTGTTCAGCTTTCATTTGTACACATATTGCAATTTCGCATTAGAGAAACCTTAAATTTTGTTGTTTTTAAAGAGTATGAATATTGTTTTCTGTTGTTGTACATGAAAAAAGAACCACTTCCTACTAGATTATTAATTTAAAATGTCAACAGATCCAGGATTATGATGTTAATCATCTGTTAATTTTTTTCTACTTTTGAAGGCGCTTATTCAAACACACACACTCACCATGGGCGAGCGTCCGTAGGCAGCAGCAGCGGCCGCACTCATCTGAGGAGAGATGTGAAGGCCGGCATAGACTCCAGGGCTGGTCAGAGAACCATTCATCTCATGGTGGCTCATCATGGCAAAGGGAGTTGGGTAAGAGAGAGGGGGTGCGCAGAGCAGGGGCGGCTGCAAGCACAGAGACACACAGCCAATCATAAATCAGTATCAGTCAACCGCGGGGAAAGGAGCTGAACTCGGGAACAGGGAGATAAATCTCAATCACAGACCTGCCTACACTGAGCTGCTTCAAAGACTAGTTTTACAAAACGGCTTTAAGCTTTGTTAAAAAGGCAAGCCTAAAAAATTTGCTGAAGCTTTGGATTATTTCCATATGCAAATAACTCTCTTTTGGTTACAAATTGGCTCAATAGTGTTTGTGTTGTACGATGCGGGAGGCGACAGTATAGAGTGAAAGGAAACCTCTGAGGACATCTGATTATGAACTCACTTAGAACTTCCATCGGAGCCTTGCCCAGGATGGGCCGCAGCCCTGGGGTGGTGCTGGTACCCGGGGTGGGGGCATCGCTACGAGGCGTGGGGGTATTGGACTTGAGACCGGGCGTGGAGGATTTGTCATTCTGCAGATGTGAGAGAAGAGAGGGAGGAGAAGGGAGAAAGAGAGAGATAGAGAAAACAGAGTTAAAATCCCCCAAAACGAGGCAGCATCCAGGCAGAAGATTTAAGTGCCGCCAGAACCTGAATCCAATCCAATTCTGACAAACTCACTACTCCTACGAAACTATAAACCCTGCTATTTATCCCCAAACCCATTACTGCTACAATGGAGATGAGGCTCGCTTTATCCTTCCCTCGCTTCTCCCTCTAATCTTTTTTTTTTTTTGATGCAGAGGCCCAGAATGGTTAAACGCATTGAGTTATTAGCAGGGGAAGACACGACTTGATCCAGCTATGGGAATGCATTATCCCTGACATTTACAGATGTATTTAAAGCTGAGGCTGGGAAACAGACACTCACTTCTGAGCCATTAGAGAGAGTGGAAGATCACAGGGCATTCTGGCTTCCCTGAGCTGCCCCCTTCCCATCAAACATAACCTATAATTCTGCTTCAGTGGCACAGACCCATATTCTATCAAATCTTACAGTGCTACCAATTATTACAGTATAAAAATCCAGATAGAGCTGATGCACATAAATGCAGCATTCTGTATTAAATATAGGTAGATGTGCACATGTGACAATGTGAGAGAGATATCCGTACATGGCCATGCTCCTTGTTTTTAGAGGAGGGCGTGCTGCCGGAAGAGGCCACAGAGGCGGGGCTGTTGGGCGTATCCTTCTTTGCTGGGCGGGGCTTATCGATGCCGTTTTCAGGAGGGGAGTGGGCAGGGCTGCCTCTGGGTGTGGCAGGGTCCTAGAGCGCAAATATATAACAGGAAGGAGTTAATTATAAGACCATATATGCAAGGAATAATTGATGCGTTTCATTTGAATTAATGAAATAACTGTTATATTATATGTTGTCAGTCCCAACATATAATGTTTCTCACCTCGTTGGAAACATCAACCACCAGATCATCACTTTTGTCTCCGTCACTGTCCCTGAAAACACAATGTGTCAACTGGTTAGCATCCCTCGCATTTTGTTACACAAGAATCTTTCATTGGAAGTTCAGGTCCCATCACTCACATATCGGCTCATGCTGTCCTTGTCCTCAACTTTGCGTTTCTTGGAGTCCAAGCTGTCATCGGAGGAGCCACGGTGTTTCTCGCTGGTTGTGCGCAGGCTGTCTGATGGAGAGATGGAGTTGTTCTGAGGAGACGACAGAGGGGAAATATGAGCGTGTCATCAGACTGAAGACTTTAATTCAACTCATTTATCTCTACATGCAGATCTGCAGTTGGTTTCCACTGTTTACCACCGTCTCAAGACCTCTAAACTGCTTTCAAAATAGCCTAAAGGACCCATCAACCCCTTTCAGCACACAATAGTTTTTATCCAAACCTGATTCAAGTCAATTTCTGGTTTTATGTAATGCGACAAACCCGACAATGACAGGTACTTCACAGCTGTCGGATCTGAAGGAGATCCAAGCTCGGAAATCAACATTAAGTTATTGCTCCAAAACCGCACACTTAAAAAGCCAAAAGCAATTTATTCATTCTAGCTATCCAACTCAAATGCCCAAAACAGGCCTAACATAATACAGTGAGACTCGCCAAGCTGTATCTAACAACCCACAGTAGACTAAACACAGAAAAATGTGCTGGCTGCACTACAGAGTAGAGACAGTTAACCAGAGCAAAGAGGGGCTTGTTTTTACTTTCCCCTACTGCCCTCCCTTCAGTCCCCACCTCAATCCCTCCATCTTCTAAATGACACAACAGCTTCAGGAAGACCTGAACAGCAAGTTAGTGTTGAACAAACGGCCCATTATCTGCGAGAAGTCCAACTTGCGCTGAGTGTTTGGGAGCTTGTAATAGCATTAGGGATGGGACGGTATGAAAATTTGATATCACGATTATAGTGTCCAAAATTATTGTGATTATCAATATTATCACGGTTTTGTTAAAATTAGATGAAAGTGTTCAAAAAGAACTGATGCTCATACTGAAAACATTAACAAGTTTTATAATTAAAAATCAAAAAACAACAAATAAAACAAGCAGCTCTATGCAGTTTTTTAAGCATGATTCTATTCTATGTCGTTTCCTTCTTTATAATGCCCGTCGTCAATAGCAACGCATTATTACACAGCACACATCCATATCAAAACGGACGCGCGCTCTCGTTTCATTCAAATACACCTTGCCGTCTTGCGTCTCCGGTTTTTGATTGTATTGAAAATGAAATCAGAGTTGATTTATTGTTTACAGAGTTTGATAATATTGGTGTGATATATCTTGTCTGGATGATTGTTTTACAAAATGTATTCATAAACAGGTAAGATTTAAAACATTAGCTAATCTCATTATCAATTCAATATGTCCCCGTAATTATGTGGTAAAAATTAAATTGGTGTAATACGTGATGTATCTATACATTACTATACCTTAAAATCTCACTCTTAATACGTCTTATTTGAAGTTGTTCGTTCGTCTTTGGCTCAAAGCCACTTGCTGCAAACTTTTCTTCGCGGAAGCTTCACGTCTATTTCAAGTGAGTGACATAAAATGTTTAAACTCAAAACAACATTTTGTGCCCAATTGTTTCCCAGAAGTAGTTTTGGTTTGAGGTCGAAGTTAACTTGCCTTGCGTTCGCTATACAACAGTGGGTGATGGTCAGACGACTCGGCAGATTCTGAAGTGTTTCTTTTGCACAGTGACTTTTTGTTCTGCAGACAGGGTGACTATCCTCGATCAAGTTTCCCTCAGGACTTTTGTAAAAGCCAAAATATGACCACACCTCAGATTTGGTCCTCTTAAAAGGCTGAAAAGTCTCCCGAGCACGGTCACTGCCTTCCGCCATTCCTTCTCAAATAGTAATAAAAAAAAAATAAATAAAAACACATTGCGTGCAGCGCGGCCTGCGCTCAGACTGCCTGACGGGATTTACAATGAGTTTGATAAATCACGATAATCAAACCCGGTTTTAATGATAATTCAATTTTAAACGATAAATACTAACTGTCAGTATATTTTATCGTGGTTTATCGTGAAACCGGTTATCGTCCCATCCCTAAATAGCATTGATCACCTAGTACCCTTCCCTCAGCACACTATGGGCCTGCGGTGACTACAGGGCAGAAAAATGGAAAAAAGAACTTATTTCTTTAGGAAATGGTGGATGACTCTGCTTGAGGCCACCACCCAGTACTCACAAGTATTTCATGAATTTATAGTCTTTAGCAAGCATGCTCCATATGCAACAGGACCTTTGAGTGCTCTCTGGGCACTTTCTCAAAACAATCCCTTCTCCTGAGAGCTTTACTCATCCTGTCCCAAGAGCCTTCACTCAGTGTGAGGCAACAAGATTCACAAGGGAAAATGTGGCCAGATCACTGGAAGCGTAAAAGGATTCAGCTGAGATGATGAAGTAGCAGACTGGGCCGAATGCCCAACAGTCTCTGTTTCTCTCGCTCTCTTTGCATGATGTCTGACCTTCTAAAGAGATGCTTAGCGTGACTCATTAAGGAGAGTCACCAGCGTGCTATCAGATGACCTTAGACAACGGCAGTAGCGAACTCACAACAGCGCATGGACTGCTGAACCGCTAGAGGAGCTCCCCTTCCTTCAGACATGATTGCACCCATTCAGGCCTCGCCGGCCAGCAGAAACCCAATCTCACGGCCACAATCAGCCATCAGAGAGATTTAAACCCCGTCGAATAAATGCCTTTTACAAGGGCACAGAGATGAGAGGGAGGAAAACAATTCCCGCGCCTGTGCTCATACATATTTATCACGCTAGCAAAAGAGAGCGGAGAGAGGGCGGTAAACAAGTGGAGATAGCAGAGGGGTGGGTAGGAGGGGAGAGGGATAAAATAAATCCCACAAAGGAGGGAGGGAGTCGACGTCGTCTTTAATTGTGATGAAATTATAGAGCCGCGCTGAATCTGCACGCTGTAATACGAGTCATTTCCCATCTGCGGAGAGATGTGAGTGCTTATTTCATAAAAAGCTTGTTTCTCTATTAGTCATTTTAATGAACGCAGATTACCATTTCGTGCACGAGTTGCGTGTGCTTCAGGATGAAGGATCTTACTTGACATTTACATTAATGGAAATTTTCTTAGGCATGAAATGGGCCAAGAGGTGGTTTTCACCCAGTACAACTAAGACGTATTTGCTCCGTTTCAAAACCTAGTGAGCCGCCTATGGAGGCAACATTAAGGTATCATTTAAGGAGTGCTCCTGACATGAAGGCTGTTCAAAACACTATGCAACTTAATTATGTTGCTTTTCCACACTTTGTAAATAAAATCATAATGGCGGGCAAAGTGAGAAATGTATTTCATAATGTTTAAAGTTATAAAGTCTAATATATATTGTATTCAATACAGAAAAGCATGGATAAAAACAGCTAAGAATATTATTTGATGTCTAGCAAACATGCTAACTTCCAAAATTTACTGAAATCAACAGCCTCATATCTCCTACGTAGGCAGCTAAGAAGGTTTTGGAAGAAAGCTATTAAAGGGATACTCCACTTTTTTTGGAAATAGGCTCATTTCACAACTCCCCCAGAGTTAAACAGTTGGGTTTTTACCGTTTTCGAACCCATTCAGCCAATTTTCCTGATATTTAGAAAATATTGGTAACCAGACAGTTTCTGGTCTCATTGACTTCCATAGTAGGAAAAAAAATATACTATGGAAGTCAATGAGACCAGAAACTGTTTGGTTACTGATATTCTTCTAAATATCAGAAAATCGTCTGAATGCATTCGTAACCATTAAACTCTGGGGGAGTTGTAAAATGAGCCTATTTCCAAAAAAGTGGAGTATCCCTTTAAGACAGAGAAATCAAAGAGGAAAACTGAGGCAACAGGAAACCTGAGACTCACCGTGCTCTCTGTAGTCAGCAGACCCCGTTTGGCGTTGAAAGACAGGCAGAACGGCAAAACAAAACAGAGATAAACAAAAGTCAATTACCCTGACCGACTGACAATCAGGAGTTAAGAGAGGATTTCATCAGCAGGCAGAATATGTCTGTTATGTACACAATACAGCTAGCAAACCATTAGCATGTGTCCTTTATTAACCTTGGCCAATCATTCAAGCCACAGTGTGTGTCATGTGTATGTTCATTTGCTTTATCCACACTTGGTTCTTCTCTGAAAATAGGCTACATCCTTAAATGGCAAGCCATGAGAGTAGTGTACTCAAAAGGAAAACCTAAGGAGGTCAATAATGTCAGCAGCACTATAAGAGCTATAATAACTATTGAAGAGGAGGGTGTTACGAAACAAGCTGTTTGATTCACACAAGAGTTCTGTATGGCTGAGCAACTTAAGTTCCACTGTCATGGCTTTAAATGAGAGCAGTGTGGGAGTCTGCTCCTTACCTCGATGTTCCAGGTCATGGTGGTTTTTTTCATCCTTCACCGGCAAGTGTGGCTGACTTCCCAAGGCTCCGAGAGCCAGCAGGCCTGAGCCAGAGCCGGTGACTGGTGGGATTCCTGGTGGCTGAAGGCCAGAAGGGTGGGGAGGTAAAGCCACAGGGCCGTGGGCAGCATGAGAGAGGTGCTGGGCCTGGAGTTGCTGCTGCTGCGGAGAAACAGACAACAGAGTGGGCCGGAGGGAAAAAAGTAGAGAAATCTATGCCACAATCAAAACACACTGCTTCTGTGAGGTCAATTCAGAAGCACAGGCAGGGGTCCTTGGATGTTTACATCCTCACATGCTTGCAAGTCATATTTGAGGATCCTCAAATCCTAAAAATATTGCAGTTTCGTGCACCTCATGCACGTTTCAGGTTCCCAGCTCAAATGTAACAAAATCTGTGAAATATCATACGAAAAAGCATGTAAATTCACTCAAATAATAAAACTCTGACACTCACAAATACTCTCCTAAAGAGTCGCAAGCTCTATTTAAGATAGTTTAAAGAGCATGGCGTTGCAATGCTGTCAGCTCATTGGCTTAACACCACCTGCTCCTTAGCCCCATCAAAACGCTGGACAGCTATATTTACTTCCCTCACATTTGGGTCTGGTTATTGCACAAAGTATGAGTCACTCAAGAAAACCAAACTTTAAACACCACTCCAACAGCAGCTGGGCCCCGCTTTTGTGTGTGTGTGTGTGTGTCGAGCGGCTGCGCAACGGCGGCCAAGAACGAGGGGTCCTGTTCTGGCACGCGTTCAAGCCTCCAATACCTCCATCAATATTTGAAAAGCTTGAAAGAAACTGACGAGAGTTAAAAACCACTCAGCATGGGAAGCGAGCAGTTTAAAGCAAGGTTAAATAATACTTAGCAGAGCCACCAATAAAGAAAAAAACAACAACAAAGAACCCAGCCTCCACAATTTATTAGCATCCACAGGAAGAATGAATTATTTAAATGGCTGTTAGGGCACATACCACCCAACTCAGACCAGACCTCACCATTCAATCAATGACCATATACGGTCATTCTTCAAGAATCCTGATTTTTTTTTGGTACTTGACTTAGAAAGGGTAGATGTTATTGGCTATGTACGGCGATCACGGTGGTACAACCTTTCAGAATTATCAGCAGGTCATTAATGCCATGCCATAAGTAAATATCAATACTAAAGGCTTATTTATAAGTCTGGAATGCTCCAAAAGCTTGCCCTTTTCCAGTGGGTAAATCATTATTAAGATGTCCATCACAGGCCCTTATTCGCGGTGAGTATAATTGCTAACAGCTTTGCGGATTATTTGCACAGCTGGCTGTATATTGAGACTCAGGCCTTTGAGATTGGCAGAAGAGCGAATGGTATATAGAAGAGCTCTGCTTGGGATTTGAACCTGCAACCTTACCCTCCCCAACACAACAGAGCTGCCAAGCCAATTATGAGCTGTGCCTCAGAGTGTGGATCTGTGAGGAGATGTGATAAGGAAGTGTGTGTGTGAGGTGTGTGTGTGTACCGTGGCACTGAGCGTGGGTGGTGGGTGCATGTTCTTGAGAGAGAGTAAAAGGGCAAGAGAAAATAAGAGATAGTGAGACAAGAGTGGAAGTGAGTGATTGTATGAGAGAAACAGTCTAGGTGCTAGGGTGTTCATGTGGATGTGTCAGGAAGTGAGGTGAACCGCTAGTGAAAAGGGTGGGGGTGAGTGTGGCTTCAGAGATGATGACTGACCACATGGGAAATTAAAGAAGCCGTTGATTCATGGGGAGAACCCTCCCTGCTCATTCCAGCTAATGAGCCACTGATGTGTAATATGCATGGACAATAAGTGAACCCTCATTAGAGACCCGGCTATGAAGACAAGAAAATAAAGAAATAAAATGTCTCCAGTAATTTAATATTCCTGCATAAAGACCTTCTCAACTGGTTCTAATCTTTCCCTCTTACAGCAAAACAATGAATCTAGGGCCAGTGTGAACAATTAACAATGGACTTATAAAAAGATAAGTGGCTAAATCAGACAAGTGCCTGTTTCTATTCTCATGTGTGTATGTTAAACAACCCCATCCTGAGTTTAGTGCTGTAACCACGCAACATGCAGGCCTGAGGGGATTCAAAAACAAAGCCCCATGATTCACCCTCTCGGCCATGAACACACTTAATTGGGCCCACAGCACAGATGGGGCAGTCTTAATAGAGATCCATCCATACATCCACAGCAGATGACTGCCAACTGAACCGAGCTGGGCAATAGCCTATAGCTAAAACAATGACATCTTTATTTTATTTTTTGCCTTTGGACAACATTCCATTGATATATCTATTACATGTGTGTATTTTAGTTTTGAAAAGGCTGATTCCTCTTAATTAGATCATCATTGACCAAGCAGCCAATTAAATTGGCTAAAATGTATAATGCAAAATTTAGGCCTAGTTAAAATAACCAATGCATGTTTTCCACTAAATAAACAAAAGGAAAAATTATAGACCATTAATTTATATGCACCAATGTAACAGTAGTACATGGTAGAAAAGAAAATAATTTCACTAAATCATTTCACAAATAGTTGAATTGGAGCACTAAATAATTTAACTGAATGACAATTTCAACTGATTCCTGGAAATAAATCAAACGTATCCACTTCTTATACAATATATACTTAAGTCAAGTCAAGTGTCAATCAAAGACGCTATTAAAGTCACAAGACAAGGAAGGATCTCAAAATAGTCTAATGAATAAATAAGCATGTTAAAAACAACATAAAACTAAGCAGCTTAGTTTAAAACACCCAGCAAATTGTGAATATTTAATATATTGCCAAGACCTACCGCTACAAGTTTCAAACTCTACCACAGCCTATAAACTCCTGACAACCAGACCAGTCCAAGCAAAACAGAGAGGAAGTCAAGCATAAGGAGAAAGAACTGAGAACAATATAAAATGTGTACTTATGCTTTATAAAAAATAGGGCTATTGTAGATACACACACTGTTGATGAGGGCAGAAATGCTGAGCTGCCAGAGGAGGCCATCTTAAGACCTCTGATCAAAGTCAAAGCACAGCAGAAAAAAAAAATCTGCTGCCCTAGATGCATCCTATTACCAGCCCTGAGGTTCATCAATAAGAGATGCTGGTGGTTTTTGCTCTGAGAGAGAGAGAGATAGTGTGTGTGTGTATGTATACGTGTAGCTCACATCTCACCTTTGCCTTATACTATTTATGAGTCTATGGCATCTGTGTGAGTGCACACATACTGCCTACTACTGTGTGAATTACAAATACCCCCCTACTCAAAGAATAAAAAAACTCTCCGATAAGCAAGTATGTTTCCTGCTTTTCAAGTTTTTGATGAGTTCTAAAAGATTAAGAGTCATTAAAGTTGGTCTGCTGTAATATAACATCAAAGCTATCAGACGGTGATCCTTCCTGGAGATAACGTGGCATTTAAGAGCGACCACATGACTGCCCTGTTCAGACAGTTGATTCCTGGAATTATCTCTGAGTAAGTGTCAATGCTCAGGATCTAATTGAATTCCAATATCAGACAACACAAATCCACCCTCAAACCTTCACCCCATGATTATCAGATTCTTCAGCTGCAGAGCAAATCTAAAGGCGGCAAATCAAAGCAGGCTCAGATCAGAGCAAGCATTACTTCTGGATGTACAGGGGTCAGATTCGTTTTTCCCTACATGTTGATAGGGATCTGGGTCACTTGCCCCTGATCAATAAGTGACATTTAGAAGGGAGTTGTGGGCAATTCTAGGAAAAGAACTGCTGTAGTAGCTCAGGGATATGTGTGCAAGATCCTATTTGTCTTTAATTCCCAGCACAATCCAGGTCAGCAGAGAGGAATGAGCCTCTTGTAAAACCTGATCTAATTAAAGGTATCCAGCCTCTAATGCTCAAAGAGAGCTCTGAGCAGCTTCTAGATACAAACTCAGGGGACACTAAGAACAATCATGCCACATATAGAGTAGACTAAATAAAGCTTGGTCAACAGTGTCCGGCTGTACATTAGAGAAACAATATTGCAGCTATGAGCTAATAGGTAAAGAAAAGTGAGACAATAATCAAAGATTGTGCTGCAAATGATCATTACACATCCCTTTAATGGACTGGGTTGTACTTTTTTTATATTAGTAAAATATTGTAAATTTGTTTTTTGACAAAGTTTATAGGTAACACCAACTCTGACCCTAATATACCTATAAAAGCATCCAATTCCACACTCAATCCACAAATACATTTTAATCAGATTAAGCACACAGTATGCATGTACATATCTTTAAAACATTAAAAAGGCATTCATTGTAGGGGCAAACCTGCACATGATTAAAATAAGCTACTAATTCCAAAATTAATCGTTTAATCAGTTAATAGGGTTATTTTGCATCTACAACAGTGCAGGTTTACCCTGTTCTTAAGGTCAAAAAGAGTAATTAAAGAGGTATACACACGGTGAGAGGCAGATTGGGAAGTCCACGTACCCCGATGATAGCATTTAGCTCAGTCATTGTCACTTGCTTTGCACGTTCAACAGCTTGTGCTACTTGCTGTTGGTGCTGAAAGAGGGAGAGAAAAACTGATTAAATTCAGAGTCAAAGCAAATTCAAAAATCTAAAAGTTCTTAAATTATAATAATAAACAGTGCAACTTAGGACAAAAGATATAATCTAAAACTAAAATGAAGCTATAATTCAAATAAAACTCACCTCTTGTGACAGAAAAGGCATAATCTGGGCTAGAATAGCATTGAGCCTTTTGGCAATCTCAGTCTGGAAGAGGAAAAGAAAGAGAAAAAAAGTTAAAAAAGGGTTAATTTACTTCTGTTAAAGTGCACCACTAAGCCTTTTTTAGCGTTTCCCAACGATTAAGCCAATTACCACGGCAATCAGAACCGCTTGACTCGGCACACTCCAAACTGCGTGATATTGACATGTGAAATATTTAAAACATTATGAGAGCCCAGGGGAGAGAGAGAGAGAGCACAGCTGCGATGAGTGTATACTCCAAACCACACGAAGAACGAGCCAGATACACTGGAGCTGTTAAGAGTAGCACTGTACTTCAGCTGCCATCAGCCTGCAGGTACATTCATCTAACACACAAAACTTTCCTTTGCAATCTGAACTTCACATTTTCACCTCTACCATTATCACCACTGATTTGTAATTGCACTAAAAAGAAAAGCTTGCAGAAGTTGATTTTGTTCATTTTACTTGTCTCCACAACAAAATGACTGCCAACTCCTGTTGTTTAGCAGATGTTAAATAATGCAGACAGTCCCTGAGGGCATGTTGGAAGCAGACGAATGTGATAAAAGACTCGAGGGCTGACCACAAAAAAAGCTGTTTTAAAAATCCCAAATTTATGAATTTCCACCATCCAAAAATTGTACACACGGTCTAAGCAGCAGTCAGAGCAAAAAGATTGAGCATCTTTGCTGTTTCAGTGCTTTTACAATAATTACAAAAAAATTACTACAACCAAGTAGCAAAAAATGTAATCACAGCATATTCATTTAAAGCTGAACACGCTGTTCAGAAATTTGGCCCAAATGTCTGTAGGAATACTGACATCTTAAAATTTGCATTCCGATGAGCCTTTGCAACGAAAAAGAAATTGTTCACATCACAATAATGTGTCTAATGAACAAAGGTGGATTACGTCCAGACCTGTCAGGAGCTGAGGCCTATTTTGCCTTGTCCAGACCCCACCTTTTTCATTTTCTCAGCAACCCACCCCCTTCATCTAGCCCACCGCAGGGACCCGACCTTCATCTTCTCTCTCCACCCGCCTGACCGTTGCCATGGCAACTGTAGCCGAGCAGGCCCCGTCTCCTCATCGCGCGCCGATCATTATGCAAATGGTACCTCAGCTTGACCGTAACAGCCTGTAAAATCATATTACGTGCACACAGGCAGGTCATTAAATTGAATTTTCGGCCTGTCGATCGGCTGAGTACCGCACACACGAATGGTGGATAAAAAGGCGAGCAATAGCGGAGGATGATGTGGGGTCGTTGTGAGAACACATGACAGTAAAAGGAGGGGTGGGGGCAAAGCCAGGCCTCTCCACCCAAAGGCTACATGCAGCTACAGTAGGACGTACTCATCCCTCTTCCTTTCCATCATCAGACGCCAGCAGGAACACAGCACGGCCGACATCACAGCCTCTTCCACTGATGAAAGGAGCTCACATCACAGGTCTGGCACTGGCTTTGACTGAGACCAAAGGACAGGGGGAGGAAAGCCTCTGAAAAATAACTCGGCTACAGATCCATCTATAGAATTTATGAGGCTCAGTTCAAGCCAGGGCCAGAACGGAGCACAAACACATCACAGGGATTTCAGCTCTATTTTTCATTTCAATGGCAAACACGCAGCACCTGCGCCGACCAGGAAATTATTTATAACATATTGCTGAAAATTCCAAGCGGTTGCAGAATCCAGACACAATATTTTTTTTTTACAAGATACTCTGTAACACCCAAGAAAAGTTTCGCTCCCTCCCTATGCATGTCGGGACAAGCTATAGTGGAAATATTGAATAAACCATGCACACTATTAAAAAAATACTACAACCGGCCATATAAATGAAAAGCTCAGCACAATCTGAGATTAGGTACATTAGTCCATTTCAAAAGCATGATGCAACAACAAAATATTTGTAAAATCTGACATTTAGAAATGCACAATATAATTTTGCCCATTTTGTTCTAAGTAAGTACAAGTACTTGATGCTTGCCAAGTATAAAATTGTAAATCTGAAACAGGTTAGAATGACAATATTCATACATGCATGAAATATATATAAAAAAAAACATTAAAAACACGATATTTTGTGCATCCCTAAACCAGCCTTACACGTTCTCAAAAGCAAGTCAAACTTTGTGCGACAAGCAGGGTACAAGTTCAGCTTTTAGACACCACACTATACTCTGGAAAAAATGACTAGAAGAACGCATCAACAAAATGCTGGTTGAAAAGCCAGCTCAGTGTATAATCCTTATTTGCCAAGATAAACCGCGTCAAATAGCAGCCTGACATTTGACAGGATTTGCTGAGAGGCCTGGAGAGCATCGAACACATTCCTTAAGGGCTTAACGCGACGTTGACAGCTGGCCGAGTGAGGTCAAGGGTCGCCTTATCTGACACTTACTCTAAAGCTTCATGCTTTATCTTGCAAAAACAATCCCGCTGTCGGGGAAAACATGTCCGACGGCAGTGATGTACGTAAAAAGTCGGCAAGCACTGTGCTTAATATATGAATCTATGATGAAAGCAGTGCTGGGCATTGAGCTGGACAAGCAGAGCTTTTAGCTACAACTGCGGATAAAAATAGGATGTCACTTTAAGCAGATGAAAGCCTGCCTCTTAAGTGGCGAGCTTCACGCTCTGGTACACAATTACAGGTACTCGGACCTGTCTAGCACCATTTCAAGAGCACTCCAGGGCCAGGCTGTCAATGGCGTGCTGAAAGCTATTTGTCTGTTGCCATCAGCGCCAGCAGAATGGAGTGAGACGCTGATGAGCATTGAATATAGAGGAAAACAACTGGCCCTTCCAGGCATGTGTCTCCATCACAAACAATACTTGACCTAGCCAGGTTGATGGGCCCCTGTATTCTGCCAGGGTGAGAGGGTGGTAATGCTCTCTGACAGCCTCATGCTCAGTAGTAAAGGTATAACAAGATCTATATATGTGTGTGTGCGGAGGTTAACAGGGTTGTTAACTCACAGCACTGTTGAGAACTGGCATTAAAATTTACCTGCATTGATCGACATTAGTGGAGCTGGGCTTTAGGTCTGCACGGGTGGATAGCTTGTGTTTTCAATTGGGTTTTTTCTCACATACTCAGCCTCTGCAAATAGCCCTGCTCTATTATGCATGTGTTTGAAGAGTCATTGTACAGGTTCACCTGGTTTCATGACCTAACCACCATAAACAGTATGACGGAGCAGGCCTTGTGTTTCCCAGTCCGCCCACCTCTTTATCAGAGGCTTTGTGTACTCATCTCACTGAGCCAGTCAGTTTGCTTTGGCTCACATAGAGAAGGACAATCCAGCAGTTAGCAAACACTTCCTAGGGCACCCCTTATAAATCATTTATCAGCGTCCCTATGTCAAGCCGGGCCTGACTGCCACAGACTAGGTTTGACGGCAAGGAGAGGGGAGGAGATTCCCTCAGAGTCTTACACCAGGTGAGAAAAACTCACAAAATAAGCTACGCTGTGAGTGCACCTCAGTCATCACAGCGGCTCATTGAAAGAGCAGCTGCCATTTCCTCCCTCACTATGGCTGTCTGCAGGTATCAGACGCTAGCGCTGCATCCTGAAATCCGCATTATGCCGCGACTGTTTAAATACAAAGCGCCTATAGACGACCGAACGGATGAGGAAACGGATTGCCAAGCGGTCAGAATTAAATCCTCAGTGCTGAGAATAATGCGGCAATCTACGCTACCTCGGTTGGTTAACCACCCCCCGCCTGGCATCCGCTCTGGGTACTAACCCAGATCAACAGACCTGGATAAAGGGTAGGATCTGTCTGTTTGCTTATGAACAGCATTACCTCCCTCCTCTTTAGCAGGTTAGACTCAGTGTTGGATGAATAATTCAATAGTGCATCCATGGGCTCTGTGGCGGTTCCTGATAAAAGTCAAGGCGCTGAAAATGGATCAAGTCGATTAACCCATTTTACACAAGGCCAGCTCTCCCACCTTCCACTTCTATTTCTCTCACTCTTCTGTCCCTCAGCTACCAGTTGGGAGATAAGTGGCTAACAGGAGGTATCACAGGGGCAAGGGTCCTGACAGACAGAGGAGAGCAGAGACTCACACTGTGGACACTGATGGATCGCCATCCACAAGCTCATCCCTGATGCCATTAACCTTCATGAGGTGGAGAAGGGGAGCAGGCTGAGGAAGCTGGGTTGCCTCTTAGGTGGCCTAACTACATCTGGTGCACAGCACAATCTCATTATCATCTAGGGGACAGGACATGTACGACGCATCACAATAATGCCAAGACATGTCAGATTAATGTTTGCAAATACGGTGGAAGAGTCACCTAAATTTGAAGTATAACATTGAAAGTAGTAAGGTGGACAATTTTTTTTTCATGTTTTATAGTTAATATTAACATGAAAACAGTCACTTAGTCAGTTCTTATGTGCACAGATAACATTTGCTCAATTTTGATTCAAATTTGATTCAAATTTTTAAAAATTTTTATTCAAAGAGGAAAAAAAGGTCACAACACAACTTGAATACTTCAAAAAAGGTCATATAGTTTCATGTGGCCATGATGCTGGCTTCAAAATATGGAATATATGTTCAAATCAAAGATATAAATGACCAATTAAAAAAATGTTAGTTGCAGCCCTAGAGAAAGTGCAGGGAAGAATTGATTGGAGGGGATCAATTCATGGCAGTCTGTTTTTTTCTTAGCATTAATTTATAAAGGGTGTCTTAAATGTGCTGACATAATAGGGACTCCACAGACTCTGCTCTCTTTAGTCATTAAATCACATGGCCCTTCCTGCCAAAGTCCTGACTTTAATCTTATCAAAGATGTCTGACCACACTCTACTCGGCACAAGCAGGAAAAGAGACGTTGACTCTGTGTGTGCGCTTGTAATGTCCTGACTTCTAGCTTATACTAACGGCTGCTCAAAAGAACACAGTCTACAGTCTCTCTCATCATCTCTAAGGAGTGCACTTCACTTGTCTCCTAACACACCGGTGTGACTGCATTGACTGACGTCTACACACACAGTGCATGGATCCTCCTCAAAGATTGTGTGAACACGGATCAAAGGGCTACATACCTGTTTGTGCATTTCAATGTTCAGCCCATAGGACATCTCTTGAGTACTGAAAAGAAAGAGAAATGAAAAACACTCAGGTTTTTTTATTCAATCCGAGGCACATCAAACATTTTCACCTCACATCAGAGAGTAGAGAAAAGAAAGTCAGATTCTAGTGAAACATGAGGGGAAAAGAGGAGAACACGTTTGCTGCCCAATTCAAAATCATGTCCCATAACAGCCTCTCATTTCTGCAGGTTATTTTTCTCTAAATTATAACAATAAAAAGTTTACAATGGAAATCACACTTGGTTTTGGGGTCAGAGTTCCCATACGTTCTGACAAGTAAAAAACTATAAATCTTTTTATGGAAAAAATTGTATTTTATTGGTCAAAGTTATGGGAACTCTGACCTCAAAACCAAGTGGGATTTCCATTGTTTCCAAAAATGATATTCAAGCAGAATAAAAACAATAGGAAATAACATTTCTTACATGACTGAAAGTGATAATTTTAGAATTTTGACTCTGGCAAACCTGTCCATATAATCAAAGTTTAAACCATATTCATTTTTTTTAAACGCCTCACCTTGTCCTAGCAAAATCTGGAAAATAAAAATAATAATAAGAAGAAAGATTGAAAAACACCCTGATCCCTCTGCACGTCTAGATTGACACTATCAGCTCAAACAGTCAGCATGGGGATTCTACATGTGTTTACCTAACCTCTCCTCCTCTTTCTGACTGACATGCTTTTTCCTGTGAATGGAATGTTTAACTAGCGTCCCTGGGTATTGGTTAAAGTCATTGCTCGCATGTTTACACAAGATAAGAGAATACACTTCCACAGTTTAACCTTGTTTAGTTACACCACGAAAAGCTTTGTTTTTCCTCTCCCTATCATAAATCCTAACATGAGGCTGTTTTGATCTCCTGAACGTCTACGATTGAATTTAGGGCTTTGGTGTTGTGTAAATGATTAAGCCCGTGATTAAGATTACCGCTGAATTTATGTAGCCGTTTGTTTGTGCATAAAATCTTGTTATCAAAGACGGAACGCTGCAGAGACTTTGGATTTCTGTTGCGATCTAGTATTTTCCCACAGACGCCTTTGGCACTCCTCCATCACCCCTCACCCAATTTACAGCCATGCATTTGTCTGAGAGCAGCGTCTCCTTGGAGAATAATCAGATCCACACACAGAGGGAGGTAGAGAGAAGGGGGAGAGAAAAGGGGGAGAGAGAAGAGGGGACAATGCTGTGGTCATTGACCCCTACGGTTAAGGGTTGGTGTATGAAAGGGCCCGAGGCTAAGAGCAGTCAGTCAGGGCCCTTTGATAAAGCAGGAGGCTGAACTAAAAGCACCAGAGGGGGTTTCACAAACACATTCTAAAACACACACATACAGAGAGACACGCAACAAGGCATCTGCCTTCACCCCAGCTACTAGTAATGGCAGCTTACATATTGGCTAATCTTACCATGACATAATGGCGCTGCATCTCTGTCTTCTCATTGGCCAGTTTGTCGTACTCCACTTTAAGACTGGGATGAAAACAAAACAAATCAGCTACTGAACAAACATGTGTTTTCACTGCTTACACCCACAAAAATAATCCACAGTGCAAACATGAAGCTAAACAAATAAATGCACATTTTACAAGGCTTACGTTTTAAAAAAGTAATAAAATCAATTTTAACACTTTAAATAAGGGACGCAACAATATTAAAATCATGCTTAATGAAAATCATCATATTTTAATTTATGAGCGAATGTAATCATTTTTATATTATAGCTGATAATAAAAACCTACACTGTTTTTTTTTAAAGCAATAAGAATAACATTACAAATAAATAAAATAACAATTGTCACTATAGTGCTAAAGTAAAGTCAGACATAATAATAAACAATTCACTAGAAAAAAAGATGTCCTAATTGGGTAACACTTTACAAAAAGGTTTCATTAGTTAACTAAGAATGAACAATTGCTACTTCTACAGCATTTATCAATATTAATTCATGTTAATTTCAACATCTAATACATTATGGAAAACAAAAGTTGTTTTTTGACATTAATTAATGCACTCTTAACTTAAACAATGAACAACTGTATTTTTATTAACATTAACAAAGATTAATAAATACATTTCTCATTATTAGTTAATACATTCATGTAAACAAATGAGACCTTATTGTAAAGTGTTGCCCATTATTGTACTAAAAATAAATATGCTTTTATAAGTTAAATCTTTGTCATAATCATGCACTATAACTTTAAATTAATATTAGATGTCAGAAATCAAAAACATCTACAATTAAATGTCCAAAACATTAGCTAACAACCGATACGGTGCTTATCCATCATGCACTTTTACTTCACATTTTTTACCATTAAGCACACTTCTTTTTTTAAACACAAATTAGATTTATATTTCCTCCCTTACGCCTGTGAAACACAATTAGGCCAAGCGGTAATTGTACAAGCTACTTTACGGGCATATAACTCTAAATTATTACCTGTGATACTGGGCTTGCAGGAACTGAAATTCGTCTTTGATCCTGTCACAGGACTCCGCCACTGTGAATTTGAAGCCTGGCTGACCAGGCTGGTGGGGCGCCTGAAAGACAGCCATCACATCAATCAAACTCAATTACATCCTCAGAGAACCAAATTTGTTTCCACCGACTGCAGAGCGAGCCTCTAATGCATTCTGTGCCCTGGGAGAGCAGCTATAATATTTCAGCCTGAATGAGGGCTGGGGGTGACATCCACGCTACAGTGACATCTGGGAGATAGCTGGAGCACCAGTAGCGCTCTGACAAAGGAGGCGGAGGTGGGGGGGATCTTTACAGTTCTGTGTCTGCCGTTTTAGTGCCTCACATAAACACCGGCGGGAGAAATGGGGTCGCCTCGCTTGGATAGGTCTGAGCGTGCCAAACTACGCCTGTAAAAAAGCTGTTGTTTTCAGCCGCTCTCTCGAAACCAGGTGCTTGTGAAAAAACGTGAAAATGTACCAACTAAAGAACAAAGATGATTTCTTTTCCATTCAACATCAACTACTTTATTGACAAGAGCCTTTACCCCACTTGATTGTGCTGCCAACCACCCTGCTCTTTCACTTCAAAGCATTATCACAGGCACCAGGGCTTAGCAAATCAAATGAAGGTGCACATCATGCACATCAGGATGTCGTTCGTCATGGACGGGCGGCTCTGCCCTTGCTCTCCAGCTAAACTGATGCAGATGTAGCAATTATGTTCCATATCAGTTCAAGATGCACTTACCGGATGCCGGCCCTGTGGATACATTTTGAAATGTATCCTTTATTTTTTTGGAGGTCTATTGGGTGGGGGGTGTCCACTGGCACGCCACTGTACTGTAAGAATCAGCCGGACACGAAGCCAACTGGACGCTGGGGGCAAAAATCCTCTCAGATCTCTGTGTTGCTGGAACCCAAACAATGAAAAATAAACAAACAGACGAGGAGGAGACTGTTACATTCACACAAATGATGGTAGGACATATAAACTTGCGGTTGAGACGATAACGTTACGTATTTTCACCTGCACTTTGAAAACAACTCCGTTCATTGTGTCAGGGGAAAAAACTACACGCTCGAGCGAACGACACATTCTCTACTATTAAAAAAAGGAACATGGAGAAGAAATTTGGTGTTTTTCTTTGTTTGGCAACTGATATTTTGACAGGACCTCGTTTAGCACTTCACATTGCTTGAAAGAAAACGAATAAGAAGCCCGTAAACGAGCCGACAAAGTGATAAGTGATGAAAGCTCAGTCAGTGTGTGAGTGTGAGAAGCGTTTCAAAGCTCGGTTGGATAACGAGCTATTGTCGTTAGCTAACCTGCTAGCCCACTGTACCTGTCTCTGCCGAATGACTTCCACCGTTCCACTTCTGAAATGTTAATCACGGCTTCGATTTCTGAGAGAAAAGATACGGTTCCTGGTTGACGCGAACGGTGGCGAACATCTCTCGCGCGCTCGCTCTATCACGAGAAGCGACTCAAAGAGAATCAGCTTCTCCGAGGCAAAGAAATAAAGAGACGCCAAACTCCACGGCGCGAAAAAAGGTTCGTGTAATCCCCAGAAAACACTGCCAAAAAGATACTTCCGAATTTGAAGAGGTTTGGGACGTTTAAAAGTGTAACGTTGTACTTCTTCGCCGCTCGAGCATTTCCCCTTCGTCCAGCAATGCAACCCTGTGCCACACACAGACAGTCTACTGACACGAGGGCTGAGCCACTGCGAGAGCGCCTCTTGCTAGCCAATGAGATGAGAGAAGCGAGAGTTTTGCCCTGCCTACCAATTGCAGGGCCGCGTCCCCACGTGGGGACTGCATCCTGATGAATGACATCATACTCGCCATTTTAGATCAGAACAGGTAGCTCGTAAGAACATTTCTAGGTATTTTTGAACAAAGTGGACCGGTGTCACAGTCAATGTCTTTGTTTGGAGACCTAACACAGTCACAGTATAGACACAGACGACGTTCTGAGCAGGAAAACAACAACATTGTGTATTACAAACACTATTATTTATTATTTATGTCGGTTAAAACATTAAATGTTTAGTAGGTTAGAAATCTGCCTCAAGGTTTTAAGAGGAAACCAGTATATTAAATGATGTCGATAAGATTACACACACATGATTAATGTTTGTGTGTACTTATCACAGCTAAAAATGAATAAATCAGATTTTAAAGAAGGTATATCATAAGCATAACTTAATTTTCATATTTAAGTAACGTAAGTTCAATCGGTGTTTACAAAACATTATTTTCAGATTTCCCAAGCTAATGTCCCTTTCACAATATAATACGAATTTGACATATCGTCAAGATGCACAGATAGCTAGCGTTGGGAATACGATGATTGTTCAGGTTTGATCTCCGTGAACAACGGCCATGTCTGAACTCAGAGGAAGAAGCGCCCAATCCCGTGCAGTTTCTTCTGTTGCACCCACGTGGGATCCCTTTGCGGCTTTACAGCTTCTCAGCCAATCACAGAGTAGCATTCATATTCTTCTCGACTGCAATTGGACAGTAAAGGTTAAGGCTGTCATTCAAGAAGGTTTGTTGTCAATCAATACCACGCGGGGTCAAGCGCTGACAAATGCCTGTGCTTCTCGCTCTTCTGCCCGTGAATAGTGCCTGGAATGGCTGCTTAATTAGCTTCGAATGGCTTTTCTTTCCAGTTCAAACAATCTGTTACTACCACGTGGTAATGAGAGCCTTACATAAAACAAAGGAGCAAAGGAGCATGCAAACACTTAATAACATAAAAAAAATCCCTTCGCTCATAATCACATGTTACTCACAAATAAAATAACATCGTTACAGCAGTATAAGTTGATTTTATTTCTTGAAAAACGAAATTAATGTAAAATAATTTCTGAAATGATGATATTTGTTTACAAACACGTTTTTAGAGAGCAATTACTGGTTTGTGATTATTTTTTTATTTATGTTTATCTAATTTTTTTAGAGAAATCTCTTTTTTATTAAAAAAAATCGAACTTATCCTGTTTTTAGCTATTCCTATTTTATTTATTATTATTATTATTTTACTTTTGTTTACTTGTTTTTCGATTTGCATATCACATACCTTTCTATTATTGTTTACTTGTATACTTTTCTATTTTATAATATGCATATCAATATAGATAATATACAATAAACACCAGGGTGGTCTTGTAGAAGAAAAAAAAATGCAATGCACCATGAATTTGCTTAATGTTTATTCCAGGTCTGGGACTACTTACAGCTCAGTGATGTGAAGTCTTTAGTATTTATGGACTGTGGTTTTGGTTTTGAATCGAGGGTGTCATGCATAGAGACACACGTCATGTTCTGTGGTTGGCCTGTGACTGATACTCTTGCATTTTGTCCATCCTTTTGATAAAAAAAAAAAAAAATCAGGAGGTGCTTATCAGGGGCTGTTCTTTTGGCTGAAGAGAAGGAGAATGTATGTGTGTGTGGGTGTCAGAACTGGCAGACTAGTCTCTGCCCAGGCAACCCCCCATCCTCCTCAACAGAAAGTGCTTGGATTTAGAGCAACAAAAGACTAGGCCTAACCCAGGGAGAAGGCCAGGGCCCCTCCACCCACGCAGACCTCCTCACTGTTTATTTACACGGAAACCCCAGCCACTGTGAAGACTTCCCACCCCCAGAATTACACATGCCACTATTTGCAGAGAGTGCTTTTACTTCTTTGCAGAACAAGGTTCGCCTTCGGCTCAACCTGAGCCGCTGCCCAGTTCCCACACTGCACATACACAACCTAAACACATGACTGATTGAAAACAATCCAGCCACACTTAGACGTTTGTGCATATTTCCACTTATTCAGATTCGTCTTGTGTGTCTCGATGTTCCATTGTAGATGGCTCTTTCCTGTTCTGGCTCAGCTGTTGCTAAAACATCCAGCTAGCATAATGCCAGTTCATAAGAAGGCTATACATCTTGTGAGCCCTTAAGTGTGTTTGCATGACGCCTTAAAACAAGGCACAGATAAATAGTCTCAATCCTGCAAGAGCATTCATCACTATCCAGTCTGGTGCCTTATGCAGATTGCTCAGTATGTGGTCATTAATGTGACACACATAAGAAGCCAGGGTGCAATGTAAACTCTCAGCCCATAAATGAGTAATGCGCTCTCCACCACATTCAATTGGAAGGTCCCCGCTCACGGAGCATAAAATGGAGGGCTTATTTCCGTGATGAGTGAGTATTGTGCCGCAGCGCTGTCTCCAGGGCACTGACATGCTTGCGCCTTGGTACCTAAAAGCCAGGAGGAACAGAGAGTGCAATCACACACACACGCATTCCAAGCCCACAATGGGCCTAGTGTGTGGTGAAGGGAATTGAATGGCCCACAGTGTATCAGGGTGACTCATCAGGCTCAATCAATGCAACAGGATGAAAGGCCTTATCAAAGGGACAAATGGCAGACATGGAAGCGTGTCGCCAAACAAAAAGGGAATGGAGCCGGTTGGCAGAGGCTCCGGTTGCCAGGCTGAATGCAGCCAGCAGCGGGGAAACAGAGCCAATTACTACTCTGAAATTCTAATTCTCTGACATCAACAGCCACTCATTGATATCTTAAAGCCTCAAGTACAGGCATTAGCACTATACGTGCTGCAAGCTGAACGGAAATGCATTGTCTACGCACTGTATCTGATAGTCAAATTACTTTATACTTTGGCTGAATTTGACTTTATGATGATTAGTAATTAGGGGTGTAACAATATATTGCAATTTATTATCGATTCTTGATGTGCCACCATTACCCTGTGCATGAGGGAGAAGGATAAAGTCCAAGCCTATTCAAGATCATTAAAGGAGTAGTTCACTTTTTAAAAAACTTTTGCTGATAATTTACTCACCCCATATCATCCAAGATGTCCATGTCTTTCTTTCTTCAGTCGAAAAGAAATTAAGGTTTTTGATGAAAACATTCCAGGATTTTTCTCCATATTATGGACTTCAATGGGAACCAAACAGTTCAGACTCCAAAAGACACTTTAGTGCAAACTGCAAACTGTTCAAAGGGCTTTACACGATTTGAGATGATGAATAAGGGTCTAATAAGCGAAACAATCACTCATTTAAAAAAAAACAACAACAAAGTTTAAGTTTTATAAGCTCAAATGGTTGCCTTGCTCTGTACTACAATGCACGTTCGTGACTCTCCTGTTCAAATTAGTTCATTGTGAACTTGAAATGAACGGAGTGAGACTTCGAAGTCAGATTCGTTTCTTTCGTTTGTTTGAATGAACCAAATGACTCGGAAAAGGTTCGTCGTTTGATGAACAGGTTCGAACAGGAGAGTCACAGCAGAACAGAGCAAGGCGAGCATTTGAGCTTATAAAAACTTAAACTTTGCAATTTATTTTTAAATGAGCAATCGTTTCGCTTATTCATCGATCTGGAATCGTTTAAAGCCCTTTGGACAGTTTGCAGTTTGCAAGGAAAGTGTCTTTTGGACCATGAACCATTTGGTTCCCACTGAAGTGCATTATATGGAGAAAATCCTGGAATGTTTCATCAAAAACCTTAATTTCTTTTCGAACTAAGAAAGAATGACGTTGGACATCTTGGATGACATGAGGGTGAGATAAATTATCAGCAAACGTTTTTTCGAAAGTGAACTACTCCTTTAAATTAAGCATTTTTAATGAAATGCTCTTTTGTTTACCATGTGTTAGAAGTATTAATTTAAAAAAAAAACACTAGAAAGCATTGTGAGAGCAGCGACTACCATGAGATTAGTATTGCGCATTGAACCAGGTCATGTGACGAGTATATCGTTACACCTGGTAGTCGTTTAATTTTGGAATCGTTTTCTCTGGCTGTCGCTAATAAACGCATTCCTACTCATTTTGATATCACTTCAAGCAAAGATCTCATTACATGCGAGTGTCTGAAAGCTACAGCTGCCTTAGGCAATTTCGCTGGAACCGCCAAGGGTGAAACACTGGCAGAATGAACAGTAAAGATCCCCAAAACCTCTCAACCACAATGACCTTCTCACCGTGTTGTCGTAAAAATCAATAGCCCTGTCTACACAGCTTTAGAAGGGGCCTAACAGCCAAAAGAAACGCCTCTCGCACACACTCCCTCCGGCCTGTTAATATTTCACTACCAGTCAGATGGTCATTTTTTCCTCATTTGGAGGATCTGTTGAGAGTATATTCATATCCTCAGAGCAAGGGTTAATGCTATTCAGCCTCTGACAATAAAATGCTACAATGAGTCCCGTTTTGAGAACACAGGCGCATTAATGACTATTGTGCGCGCGACTGACTCATCTGTCAAGAGGCTTGTATGCTCCCATTTACAAAGCCTCTCCTCCTCCATAATGGTAACGGCCATCATTTATTCCGCTCAGGCTGGCAGACTGTGTGATATCAAACTCCTTCGAAGTCTGACCTCCTGTCAGGCATTCTTAGCTACAAAAAGCTACTGAAAGCCTCTCTTGTGCCATTGTTGATTAGCAATCCATTAATATAGAGCATCACGTAGCCGCAGGTTAACCCGCAGGACCAGCGAGACGATGACACTTGAGAATCATTTTATTTTTCTCCAACGAAGGATTTCGGTGTTGTCTCGTAAACACGGCGCGACCCCTTCCGCTCTCTTGTTAGCGTCAAACCCGTGGCTGCAGCGGCAAAAGGGCCCTCTGTTATCGGCGCTCTCGTCTTTTCTCTTCGAGTCACATCTCGCTCAGATTAGGCCAGAGCAGAGCCGTTAGATAATTGCTAGCGACACTCACTTCGGCATTTACATCAATTTCACAATGAGCCGCTAAAGTTCCCAGAGCCTTTCCTTTTGAACTCCCAGAGCACAAACCGCTTCCGTGTCTCTGTTTGGATTCGGTCGCTCTCATTAAAGTGGGAGAGGGATTAGTCACTGGGAGGGAGATTTTAATGGAGTATTGTGTCATTATTATTCCACACTGATCAACAAGGTCCTCTCGCTCGCCACTGTTCCCCCAAACAACCCCTGCTGCAGATTCTCGCTATTTCTCTTTCGGGGCTAAATTGTCCCAAAAAGGGATGAGGAACACAATGGGCCGTAATCGAAGGTGTAAACCCACCACACCTTACGAGACGACGCCATTAGCATCTTGCCTCTTTTTTTCACACGCCTCCCCCTCTCTGTTCACAACATCATTGTCAGTTTATGCCCACCCCCTAAAAGATTAATCCGATTCTAATTAGATTCTGCCTCTCTTGTAGTTTCACACAAATCAACACTATCTGTTGTACATCTGCGAAGGTCTCGTTTCTTGCGGCAGCAGTTAGATAAAATCAATGGAGTGTGATTGATGTAAGCTTTGTGCCTGACAGTTCTGTGATGAATCTAAGCAAAACTAATTGTCTGACAGATTTCCAGCATGTGCGCGCTCATCTGCGAGCGCCGAGCTGCTGGGGAGAGGGACGGCGAAGCATATTACAGGAACGTTGATGTGCATTATTTTGTAGATCACTTCAAGACTGCATGAGAGAGTCTGTTGCCATGGGAACTGAAAGCCCAGTGGATTGTGGGTCAATCACAGGGAGACTTGTCTGAGCAGATGAAGGGGGAGTCGTCTGTCTGCAGCTGAGACGCCACCCTCGGGGAGCGCTGCAGGTGGTGCGACTGGTCATCATGCCATCAATGTGCCAGAAAGCCTAGCAATATGTAAGCATGAAACAGTAGGGCTGTTTTTGTCACGTGCATGCCAGCCTGACGGACTTTAGGGGGCTCTCAGAAATTCGGAAAGAAGATGCTTGTTTCCTCCCTTGCAACAAACAGCTTTAGCGCGCTGTCTGCTCTCATAACTGCTCTGTCGCTCGCTGCTTTTCCATGCCAGGAGACTGCACCGCAGGTTTGAGAGCGCTGTCTACATGCCAAGTTGTTATCTCCTACGTGCTTGTTACTCACTTCCAGAATGTCATATGCACTGAACGCCACACTGGCATGCAACTGTTCAATCAAAATCTGCTCAGAAAGGCTTAATAAAAAACAAATTATATTCATTTTCAAAGCTGGAATTAAGAATGCTTTAGTCAAAACATAATCTCTTTGTAAAGGTGCAGCACATAGTTGCCATGGAAACAAGTATTAAAAGTGCAATCCAAAGAAACACAAACAGACGTATACGTTCGTATGATGAACCATGACTCATATTTTAGTAGACGCATTCGCTTTTGCTCAATAAGCAGTCTGGCAGTTCATTCTTCTAATTGACTTATAATGGAATGAAAGGATGGCTGTCCAGTCAACCTGACCCTGGACTCAACAAGCTAACAAATGCAGGCGGATAACCCCGCATCAGAACCGATTATGCAAAGTGATGCATTAAAGTAATATTTTAAAAAAAGGCTTTCAGCGGCAAGTGAATGCTTTGAGAAGGATTAGGAGGCAGATTAAGTTATCAGTTGTCTGGCCAACAGTGGTGTTGTGTGATTATAGAGATGTATTACAAGCACCGAACGCAGATATGACGATAATAAAATTGTACCCGTGCTGCAGAGGCCAGAGGACCTCTGTTTAGAGAAGATCTGCCAAACCACACTCAGTGGGAGGAACTCTTTGACAGTTCTTGAGAACTCGAAGGAATTTAATGATTCTGGTTTCTTAACGATTTCCATTAACAGTTCTTTCGAATCTGAAGAAGAAATGATTTGAAAACAAAAATGCAATATTGCTGTAAAATGATGAGATCGTTTCACTTCAATAGTAAATGTAAAATAACAAAGAAAAAATGTGGTAAAATATTTCAATAATTCTTTAAAAAAATTATTGATGGACCCCATTGACTTCCATAGTATTTTTTTCCTACTATGGAAGTCGAAGGGTGATCAGCTGTCTGGTTACCAACATTCTTTAAAAACATCTTCTTTTGTGTACAACAAAACACAAATTTCCAGAAGAAATTCACACAGGTTTGGAACAACTTGAGTAAATTATGACAGAATTTTCATTTTTGGGTGAACTATCCTTTGTAGATACTGAAGAATCAGACTCTTGATTAATTTGAGGAATAGACTTGTGTAACTGTATTTTTCTAACTGAATAGTAATGCAGGGAACAATTTCAAAAGTATTTTAGCACATCGATCTGACGGCACATGCAGAAACTGTGAACTAGACCGAGATGCCCGAAAATCACTTGGTTCTGGTATTATTTTAAAAATTATATTCAGAACCCAAGCAAGCACAAGAAGAATCACACTGAGATGTAAACGATGTTGGCATCCAAAAATATGTTTATTACAAGCAGATGTGCAAAATGCATAAATAGTACAAAAGTTATTAATAAAAACAATTGTAAAAACTAGAACTGCTAGGTACTAAAAAAGTACCAACTGCCCTGTTCAGCAAATGAGGCCAGAGTTTTACTGTGGTCAAGCAGTGCAACAATAACCTTCTAAGGCCATGTTTACACAAAGCCGGGTATTTAGCAGAAACGAATATTTCCCCCTCTCCGTCTTCAAAAATAACATCGTTTCACACACCCCACATCAATAGCACGATTAAGCGCCATTATCATCATGCCAAACCTGAAGGCGGCAGTGTAGGGGTTAAGGATAAATCCATGCAAGCCAATCAGAATCCTGGAATCGACAAGAGAGAACCTAAAACGCCGTTTCTTCCCCAGTTTACATGACAACAAATATCCGGCATTTCCAAAAAATCTCCACTTTGCCCGGAGTTTTAGAGTAATCGTTTTCAGTGATAAAAACTGCATTTTCGTGTAAATGAGAGAAATATCTGCGTTTTCCCATCGTGTAAACTGGGCCAAATTTACTCTAAAACCATAATCCAGCAACTAGTCTCTTGCTTTGGTGACAGCCATCTTGTATACACATCTGTCCCGCTCTTACTTCAATTGGAACATACCATACCATTACCAAGTTATCCACTTGCCTGCACCATATGATTATGATTATTAAGAACAACAGTTAAAAATAACATCAGTAAATACAATTAAAAGGATGGATAAAACCAAAACATCTGGCAGTACAATACATTCTTCCGTAAAATTAGCTCAAATGAGTGTTCCTTACATTCACGATGGAAATGTTATAAAATGAACAGTGATGGAAGATGTCTAGTCTCCATCGCATTTTCCCAACCCTAAGTATTTTCACGTACATCACTTTTTTGTTGAAGCTAAAGGGCATTACTATTCTGCAAATGGTACAAAAAAAAACAAAAAACATTTTGCATTTGTTCGTGTCCCACACCTGAGCTCTGTACTCCATGTGACGTCGGAGACAGGCTCAGGCAGCCAGTGTGTGCTGCTTTCACAGAACAAAGGCCGGGGCTTCACTTCACACGGCCCCTATCCAGTCTCCTTCCAAGACATGCTGGATTCCATGACTCCCACACCATGGAGAGTCTCTTTTCTCTATTTCCTGCCGACAAAAGCAATAAAGCCCTGCTCCTCCAGGCAAAATTGCCTGTGCACAAGCACTCTATAAAGCCTGCTGGACCTACACATGCTCCCGAAAAAAAAATCACTCCTTCATTCACTGCTGTGTCCTTCAGGGGGCTCATTCCATTACTTGTTTAAACGGTAGAGATAGAGAGGAATGTAAGAGTGATACGTAGAGGAGGAGAAAATGAGAAGGACGACTAGAGTCGAAAGAATAAGAGCCAGAGAGCGAAAGAGGCAGGGGAGAGAGAGATGTCTTTTGACTTGTGAACAACAGATCGATCACAGTAGCTGGACTCCAGGGAGATGAGGCTGGTGTTAGAGTGAGCCGTGAGCCTGCAACTCTGGCCTTTCGAAAGTTCGATCTTGTGACCAAAGAGAATTGGTGAGGCCACAACTTTGCACTCCCAGTGGGCTGCAACAATTGGCTGAGAGCTATATCCACCTGTCTGAGAACCAGTGACCTTTACCAGTTGACATTTAACAAAACAAAAACAGCCGTGTGACACCGCCTGGAATGAGGTCATTACGTTAGCTAATTTAAGATTTCTGATATCACATGGCACGAGGATCTTAATCAAGAGCCATGCAATTGAATGTGGTTCTCAGTGTGAAACTAAGCCTCTTATTTTTCCTTCAAATGAGGATTTAAATTGACTTTCCTTCTGAAAAGTGATTGTTAGCCCGTGCCCTCCAAAAGTCTCCCTGAAAGCGCCTCCAGCACGCCCCCCGCTTTTGTTGTAGACATACACAACAACCAAGCGGCAACGCTAAAACAAATTGTATATTTCACGCGTGTGGTAATGGGATTAAATCAGCCGGATCGGGAAGTGTCTAGCGTTTAGGCGGCCCAATGGTCCGTGCGGCTTCATGACGGTAGCTCCTCCACTTCTCTCGGCTCTGTTTGCACTCAATTTTCCTCCTTCCGCCTCCCCCCGTTCAGTGGTCGCCTCTCAGCTATTCAACAGATTGTGCTCAATACTAATACCACAACAACATAAGACAATCATAAATAACAAACGATTACCCAATCTCAGGAGCATGCTGGTAGTTTCCCAGCAGCAATGAGCACACAGAGAAATAATTGTTAGCCATTGTGCACCAGATTGGTAAGAGAAGAGGGTAACAAAGAGCACAGTGTACCTGCTCATTGTGATGCTTAAGCCAGCCAACATTAAAGGCTTTGATGACGTGTGGCGGGCAGGAATTGAAAGCACGTCCAAAATATTTTCATGCGGATCCAAATACGTGGGCCGACATTCCAGGCATGTGATATTGCCGCCACTTTTGCCTAATGACTGTGTTGCCGTGCTGAATGCTGGTGCAATGTATCACTCTGCCAGTGAGATGGAGAAAGAGATTTGTTAGAGAGTAATTAGAACGGCAAATGATTGCATTTACATCTGACGCATTCCATGTTCCAGAGGGTAAAATGATGTCATAAACGTTCCGTCTTTGTAGCCACATTAATCATTCATCCTAGAGCCTAGCTTGTTCACCTGGAGTACTGATATTATCCCATAAGGCTTATCGCTGAGTATTTCTTTGCTGATCTCAAACCAGTTTGCCTTCAAAATGGACCATGAAAGATGATCAATAAGTGATTCTACTATTTACTGAGTACCTGATTTTGTGCAAGTCAAATGTTTTGACTTTTTTCAAATCTTCTAAATGGTTATGCCTACTGTAAACCTGACACATGGGGCAAAACATGTTTTCATTGACACACTTCCCCTGGTTTCACAGACACGGCTTAAACTAGTCCCTGACTAAAATGCTTTGTTTTAACTGAAAGCAACTTGCACTGACATATCTCATGTGTCATTGTTTTTGTCTTAAAGGGATAGTTCACTTTGAAATGAATTTTTGATGTGTTTTAGCTTACCTCAAGGGCATCCAAGATGTAGGGTGTCTTTGTTTCCACAGCATTTTCAATTTTGATATTTTTAGGTCAAACCGTTCTTGTCTGTCAGTCAAATAATGGAGGTTTATGGGGTCCACCTCAAAGAGCATGCACAGAGAAGTCCAAATTAAACATGATTTAATGATTCGTCAAATGTAAGTACACATTGATGGCCTAAAGACACAAAATGAGCGGTTTGTGTGAGAAAACAGTATTTATATAATTTTTACCTCTTGTAATCATAGTCACATCCAAGTACTCTGAGGGCGAGGGCGCTTCTGTCTGCGGTCGTTGCATTGATGCACGTTGATAACTGCTCGTTTCGTGTCTAGGGGCTGTTTACACCTGGCCACTTCATGCGTTTTCTCAGATTGGATAGCTATCTGATTTATCAAAACGATTCCATTTACACCTGGTCACATAAATGTGTTTTTGCAAAACGGATATAAAACCGATCTTCAATTCCCGCTGCTATATCTGTAATGAAGTGCACGTCATCCGAAGCAACAATATATGAGCTGCATTTTATAATCGGCTAATTTCAAAATCAGTAAAGACGGCCGACAAGAGAGAGTGGCAACAGAACTGGTAAGATTATTTCGTTTCTTTACCTTTAATGAAGATAGTAGTGTTAATCGTCTTCGACTTACGTTCACTTTGATTTGCGATAGATCTGCGGCGCATTGGCTTGATAGGCGCTCAGCTGCTCATCTGAGGTGATGCGTGTTCGGAGTAGCGTCGTCATATCTGACTGAAAATAGCATGGTATATCCTATAACACGCTCTAACGCGTTCTATTTTTTTTTGCATTTTTGGCAGTAGTAACATTTACATATGTGGTTTCAAGAACCAGATGCATTTACACTTGTCCAGTTTCGACTGGAATGTTGCCCAGACCACCTCCTGAAGTGGTTTGAGCGATCGGATTTAAATTCGTCGCAATGCGTTTCGGGGTCATTTACACCTGGTCTTTCATGATCGGATAGCTGTCCGATCACAGAAAGCGTATGAAGTGGCCAGGTGTAAATGGCCCCCTAGGCCATTCAATGTGTACTTACATTTCACGAGTCATTAAATCATGTTTAATTCTGGACTTCTCTGTGCATGCTCTTTGAGGTAGACCCATATACCTCCATTATATGACTGACAGACAAGAACGGTTTGACCTAAAAATATAAAAATTGAAAATACTGCGGAAACAAGACACCAACATCTTGGATGCCCTTGAGGTAAGCTAAAACATATCAAAAATGTATTTCAAAGTGAACTATCCCTTTAAGAGTGCACACCAGTAATGTGTTTTTCTTATAAAAGCTGCTTAAATGTCCTATTGAACCAAGGCTTACTCCTGGCTTGATCTAAGCCCTGTCTGTGAAACCAGGCCACTGCGTGTGCTATTTTTTAAATAAAGGCTATGTCATGAACAAATGATTAATATGTTGTTGTTTTTGTCAGTGTCACACAGTTGTAATACTGCATTTCTGGGTGAGAATACAAAAGACAATGTACTGCTTAGCAGCTTCCCACTCAGTGTGGGGTGTCTGTCAGACTGATAAAGTGTAAAGGCATTGTGTGTGAGTGTGTACACAGATAAAGAGCAAGATGGAGAAAGTAAAACACAGTTCTTGTGTGCTTCTTGAATGCGAGAGGTCTGCCCAAGCACTCTCCCTCCCTCTTTCCATCACTCTCTGTATGGCCGAGATGTGAAAATACATTTTCAGGTCCAATGAACAGTCCAAAACGAGGAGAGAGAGGGAGCAGGACCGGGTCTGCTCATGCTGTTGCTGTATCTGGAGTGTGAAAGGCAGATTAATCCATATTATCTGACGTGCCACGGGGACTCGCTGGGTGCTCTCTTCTCACTTGCTCCTCAAACTGCTCTGTGACATTTCATAAGATAATTCAGCAACAACAACAGCCAGTGTTTCTATATCAAGGTGAATCTCTCCTGTGGAGATTGTAGTCATGTGACCTCTTCTGGGTATTGACCTGCCCCCGAGAACTCTCTAAATAGTCCTTGCACAAACAAAAAACATCACTTTCTCAGCACTCTGCATCTTAATCTAAGAGAGGGCTGACCTGCACTGTGACCTCCTCCCATCCCACAGGAATGCCACTAAGGAGAAACGAGAGGAAGAGAGGGAGGATGTGTGTGTGTGAGAGAGAAAGAGAAAATGAGGCGAGTTGAGCGGGAGGATAGGCAGCATTCAATGAGCTGTGTTTGTGTTCAGCACTCTCCTGTCGACTAGCGGTTGAATGAAGCCGAGTAACAGTTAGCGGGGGATTGTGGACAGACTGCATCAGCACTTAAAATCCCCTCATTAGCAGAGCTTAGGAGGGGAGAGGAGACAAACACAGGCAGGTGCACCAGCTGCACTTCTCTCTCATTCCAGAGGCCGCTGGGGAATGCGTGTAAGCCTACGGGATGTTTGTGTGTGCATGTCAATGGAAGGGCTGTATTTGCTGTAATCTTCTCCTTTCAATATGTCCTGTGTTTTCATTTTCATTTTTTGTCTACTCTAAGACTACTACATCAAACATTTTCCAAAGGTGTTACGGAGGTAGCGTTGTTTAAAGTAACCATTAAGCCGCTCCAAAAAATATTAAACAAAAAGTTGAGGGGTCTTAAACGCACATATTCTTTTTACATGTAAGATTATCTGAGGTAGCCACAGAATCGGCCCATTGTAGAACAACAGCAAATATAAAACGAATAATTGACGACGTCTTATTCTTAAAGCGGTGATGAACTGAGAAATCAAATTTTCCTAAGAGGTCATCATATTATAAGAATATCCTGTAAGTTTCAGAACTGAAAACGTCCTTGTTAGTCCAGTAAAAGCTTTTATTGACACCAGGCTCAGCAAACGACTCGTTTTTCAAAGTGGGGAACTATGACGTCAAAGAGGATAAAACACCACCCCCGCAGAAGAAGATCAACGCCTACTTCAACACGGTCCAGTATTAGCCCCGCCCACCGATTACCGCATTACACGCATAGCTAAATAACATAGATGCCTATCTCATGATGACAAACTGGAGCGAGCTACTGAGTAATACAAAATATTGTGCAGTGCCTGGTTGTGGAAGAAGACAGTCGCTGCATAAGCTTCATCTGGATTCCAATAGGACTGCATGGATCAACTTTATTTTTAATGATGTTCCAGCTGATGAGGTAAAACATCATCCGTCTGTTCGCTTCATTTCACTGAGGATTGTTTTGTAAACAAGACTGGATTTGCAGACCGATTAAGAGTAAAGACGGTGCCGATGGCGTCTATATTGGATCTGACAGGAATTGTGCAACACACGACTCTGGGTCGAACATGTATGGGCGAATCATTACGGTTATCATTTTACAACATTGGACGTTTTCAAAGTGCATCGACGGGTGAGTTGAAACTCATTATAATATGCAAAACTGTTATCCACTCATAGCAGTGAGCGTTTACTTCCAAGTCTTCAGTGCGAGACGCCCATGAAAACCGAGCGTTTTTCAGCAAAACTAGGGTACAAAATAGCCTATTACTTATTCATTTTGATGTTTTTGAATGCAAAAACCAAGCGAACGTCATAAGTTGACCTCAGACAAAAATAAAATAAAAATTAAAAAGCCAGTTCATGACCCCTTTAAATTTAAAAATATTACTGTCCCATTGTATTTTTGAATACAGCCTTGGTAAATATAAGAGCTAACTTTTGGCTAACTTTACAAGGAGCACCAAACGACATCTTGGATTTTGAACACTTGTAATCTAATCTATATGTACATTTTACTTAGTTTTTAGGCTTAATGATAGCTTAAATGTAAAATGAAATTTGACTTGCGCTTATATATATTTCCGTTCTAAATTTTTCCGAAAAGATGAAAAGGAACTTCATACATATAAAGGAATTGTGGATATAGATGCTACTTTTAAGTAAGGTTCAAAGGCGCAGATGGTATATAAAGGATAAGATAAGCAGGATAAATCCCAACTCTGGGGTATGACCTTCTCAGCACAAAAAATATTGTACATTAGTATCATTTTTTAAAAGATGATGGTGGGTAACAGTAATTCCTCCATGGACTTTATCTGCATAACGACAGCCATTCCTTTAGGGACCATATTGCATAATAGATGTATAACACACACAGTTCCTAAACCAGAAGATAGTTGATTTGAATCTGTGTAAAGCCCAAAGGCTCTTCCAAAATACTATATAGCGGTCAATGGTAGCAGTGAAGAGAAACATCAAGCAAAACTATTTTTCTTGAGAAAATGTGAGTGGTGCTTGCCTTGCCTCCATGATGTTACAGTATTAGGGTTTTGTTATATGTGATTCAAAGGTGCCTTGATGACATATGATCTAAAAAGAAAACTGATATTTACGTTTCTTAGCAAATATTAGTAGAAATATAATAGAAATGTATTCAGTCTCATTCACTGACGAATTCATAAGATATGGTAAGTAGATAAACAAGAATGTTCATATGATGTATAATGTAAGTAAACATACGCATCACAGCACTGCACATGTGTGGATGGTATTTTTAAATTTGATTAAGAAAAGATTCAGATTCATGCGCTTACATGCTTATTTTGTTTTATTTTTTATTTTTTGTTGATCAGATTATTTAAGGTCTACACCACTTCAATTGGATCGTTTGTGGTTTTTACATGATGAGCTGATTTGGCCATCATCGGTCAGATTATAAACAGATTATTTGGGTGCATGTAAACGAAGCTAATGATGCTTCCCTTAGCAACATCAACTATATAAACACAGACGGAAAGAAATCGGAAGGGAGAGGAGTGAGAGACTGAGGGTCAGGAGGAAACGGAAGAGATAGAGAGCACTTTACAATGTGATGGGAGCCCAAAGTGGACTGAACTGTGTGCCATCTCAGCCACAGCCCATGCTGGATCCTGTAATCAGCCTCACCGCTGAAACCACTGCCGCTGCTGCTGGCAGCCAACACAGACGCGGCCTGGCCTCGGCTTGCCAGTTTGTTTACGCAGCATGCAGAGCCAGCCATTAACAACGGGAGCCCTGTCAGGGAATAAAAGAGACACTTCATGTCTGAGGCCTGTAAATTGGTACTTGTGTGATGTTTTTCCCGCTTCTGACCCTAGCGCTTGAGGTCAGGAAGCCGCTTAACATGGGGTTTAGCGTGAGCAACTTACCCTGTATTTGGGACTGCGCGTAGTGCTGAGTGGTGCCTGGGCCCCTGCAGTTGTACGCAATGTCTATGGTAATGTGATTGATCTGACTGTAACACATGGACTATTAGTAACGGTTCCAACGGGCATCCAGATCACAGGATGTATTCAGATGAGCGCGCAGTTGCTGCTTACACTGTGATGTCTTATTTTCCTTCCTTTCTCAGACTCGGTTTTGATATTTCATATGGTAGCAAGCTGTAAAAAGTATTGAAGCATTTCCTCTAAACCCAGAGGCAGACAGACGTTCATGTCCCTCGCCTGCACTCATTGCAAACACGCAGAAGACACTGCACAGACAATCCTACATGTGGGAATGTGCAGTGCAGTAAACTTGTGACAGCTGTTAATATTTATATCAAGCTCTTCTTTCCTCCTTCCTTTCTTTTTTTTACCACTTTTTTTTGCATGTACAGTATATACTGTATATACACACCACTGTTAAAGGAGTTGTTCACTTTAAAAAAAATGTTGCTGATAATTTACTCACCCCCATGTCATTCTGTCTTCAGTCGAAAAGAAATTAAGGTTTTTGATGAAAACATTCCAGGAATTTTCTCCCATATAATGGATTTCAATGGGAACCAAACGGTTCAGGGTCCAAAAGACAGTTTCAGTTCAAACTGCAAACTGTTCAAAGGGCTTTAAACGATTCCAGACGATGAATATGGGTCTTATCAAGCGAAACGATCACTCATAAAAAAAAACAAAGTTTAAGTTTTAAAGCTCAAATGGTCTGCCTTGCTCTGTTCTGTGATATGCGTCGTGACTCTCCTGTTGGAACTCGTTCACCAAAATGAACAAATCTTTTTCGTGTCATTTGGTTCATTCAACGAACGAAATGAATGAGTTGACTCGGAAAAGATTTGTTCATTTTGATGAACGAGTTCGAACAGGAGAGTCATGAACGCGCATCACAGAACAGAGCAAGGCGACCATTTGAGCTTATAAAACCGTTTTTTAAATGAGCGATCGTTTCGCTTCATAAGACCCTTATTCATCATCTGAAATCGTTTAAAGCCCTTCTACAGTTTGCAGTTTGCACTGAAACTGTCTTTTGGACCTTGAACCATTTGGTTACAAGTAAAGTCCATTATATGGAGAAAAATCCTGGAATGTTTTCATCAAAAACCTTAATTTCTTTTCAACTGAAGAAGAATGACATGGATATCTTGAATTACAATGGGGTGAGTAAATTATCAGCAAATGTTTTTTTTTAAAAGTGTACTACTCCTTTGAAAAGTTTGGGGTAAGTAAGATTTAAAAAAAAAAATAATAATAATAATACTTTAATTTAGCAAGGATACATTCAATTTATCAAAAGTGCCAGTAAAGGCTTTCAAATGAATGGAGAAAATGTTTTTAAACTTACTATCCATTAAAGAATCCCGAAAAAAAATGTTATTCACAGTTTCCACAAAAATCAACATTAATCAAATGCAACTGTTAAAATGTCAACTTTGCCATAACAGGAATACATACAATTCTTGAATGTAAAAAGAAAACAGTTTGTTTAAACCTGTAATAATATTCCAGTTTTTATGTATTTGTATGAGAGACTTCTTACAATAGAACGTTTAAAGACATCCGACTACAAACTATAAAACTGCATGTAGTGTTCGCATCATAAACATATAACAATGTTACAGTTCCAACTTCCACATAAAAAACTGTTTACACGTTGACTAACATTTACAGTCAGACAAAACAGCAGGCCAGTGGACACTGCTGGGACAGATGAGTTAGATGAGTTGGCTCGACTCCTGCTTTCCCCCTTTGATACCTCCAAGATAAGTCGGACCCTCGAAGGAATCTTATCTCAGCCTTATATCCTGTGCAAATGTACAGTTTAGTACGGAGAGATTCTATCAACAGAATATGACAGGGACAAAGGGCAGCACCCCATGAGGAGGAAGGAGAGAGAGTGGTGACTCCGCGCCTGGGTGACACACAGTTTCTGCCCCCAGCGCCTTGAGACGGCTCCGAATGAGAGATCTCAGGTCTGCGGTACCTAGAGAGAAGCACTCTTCCACTCCATCACCCCCCGAGCCAATGGGTATAAGAGCGGGTGTCGACTCCTATTATACACAGAGCCTTCATCCCACAGCACTGCACTGCTGTTACGGTAAGCACAGAGGCCTCGGAGGTGACATGAATTACTGTGGACAGAAAGCACCACATTTGCTCAAGCCCTCTACCTTCGATGCACAGCCATGTACCAAACTGCTGCAAGGGTGAAACCAGGTGCTGGGTGGGTAATTAGGTTACTGGTGTTCAGGAGCTCCTGGGTGGGCCATGTACGCTGGTATGTGGCATTGGTAGAACAGGGTCACTGGTGAAAAAGCCACATCCCCTTGCGCTATGAACACACACACATACCCACATTGTGGTGTCTGAGCTCTCAGCCCAGTTTGGTAAAACTGTGGCCTGGCAACGCTCCGCCATCCCACCCAGCCTGGGAAGAGCTGAGGTCAGGGCCGTCAGCCAATGCTGGATCACTCTTTTACCACAGATCCATGTGTGTCAGTTTGTGTGAAGGAGGGAGACCCACAAGCCTTATTACAGACTGAGAACTGGACAAATTTGAGGCCTCCATAAAAACAAACACATCCCACACACCGACTTTAAAAAGCGCACTCTCCTAGTCGAAGAAAAACATCGGACGCAGACGTCCACCTCAAAGTTTCCAAAATAATATTTACCATCTACATTAAGACTACTATATAGAATGTATAATTAAAAACTCAGTTAAATTTGGAATTCAAAATTGAGAATTCAAATGAATTAAATTGAATGGGAATTCATAAGACTAATGTTACACTGTAAAGAAATATCTGTGATTTTAACGGTAAAATACTGTAAAAATGCTACAGTGCAAAACTGTTAATTGGTAAACAGAAAGTTTCTGTACTATACACGGTAAATAACTGTGAAATAATTTTACACTAAAATACCGTTAAATTTACAGTTTTTGAAAGTGAAAAAGAACAAATCGTTGTATAATTTACAGTGAAAAACCGTACCCACAATTCCTTGTGTGACACTTCACATTTTATGTATTTTTGTTGAAATAACTATGGTTCCTCATAGTTTTATTGTTTTTTTTTTCTAATCAGTTATGTACATTAGGGTTTTATGTTACATTTAATGTTGTTTAATTAATGTTTATTGCACTGTGCAGCTTCTTTAAATAAGTATTGCTTTATACAAGTATTCACTTGTGATGATCTGTGATTGCTCATGTAACTCTCATCACTGCTGTGATGATTGTTGGTTGTCAATGTATTAAAATGGTCTAAAACAGGGTTTCTCAACCTTTTGCCTACTGCGACCACTTTTGTTTTGTATGCCAGTCATATGACCCACTAAGGTGGGAAATAAATCAATAATTAAAATTCCTTATTAATCTAGGCTACACCATAGGCCTATGCTTATTATAATCAATTATAATCACGAAAACACACAAACATTTTCAATAATTAGGCAGACTATGAGGCAAACAATTTTTTTACTCACGTTATTGTGATAGCCTTGAGACTGTCGCTCTGAAATGATCATATCCAGACGCGGTGAATTTTGGAAAAGTGTGACTCGTATTGTCGCTCACAAATAACTGTTGTCAGCCAAATTCAATCCAATTTAAAATTATATTCGGATCGAGGTGTTTACATGAAGGTTTGTTAGTCCAATTGAGCCGTTTAGTAACGCATTATTTGGATTTGGGTGCATGTAAATGTAGCCTGTTGCAATGAGCCTTTTGTGAAGCCCAATTATTGGCTGTGCCGATTAACACAGAGAAAGTCTCGCGACCCCCATAGAACGAACAATCGACCCACTAGTGGGTCCCGACCCACTGGTTGAGAAACACTGGTCTAAAACAATTTATCAATAAGTTGGTAAATCCACATTTTATCAGAAAATAAAAATACGGTTTATTACTGTAAATTTTAAGTTAAGTCTGTAAAACCATTAACGCTCCTACGTATTTTTAACGTGTAAAGTTCTGGCAACCACAGCTGCCGGTTTTTTACCGTCAAATTTACGGTTTATTTTTTACAGTGTAGAAAAGCGCACAAGTGATGACTGAGGTTTGTGAACAGAGATAGACACTATAGACTATAGAACAGATGGATAGAAAGATGATAACTAACGAACGAAAGTGAAAATGAGTGAATTTTGCACAACTGCTGCATCCAAATCAAACACCGGGAGGAGTGTGCAGTCAGCTGGGCTGTTTGGAGCAGTCGCCTGTCTCTAAATGATGATGTCACAGCCTTTCGTAGGTCCCCGGGCTGTGATTTATGAGGCTGATCGGGCCCGTCTCCTTGTCCTCCAGGTCTGTCCCTCCCCAGGGTCTGTGCTAATGGACAGCATGCTGAAGCCACAACACCGCAGCTGCCTCTCGTCCTCCCACAGCCTGCTATCCATCTACTCTGTACTGACAGACCTAAAATAAGCTGCTGCCCTGCACGCAAGTATACTCACAGATAATAACACAGACAAACAGCCAATGTATAAGCCTCTCTGCTCGGACATGATGTATACAGGAAACAATTTCCACCCTCTGTCCAGTCGCAGCCTGATTTTATAGGAGAAATTACCTTTAGACTGATCATGAAGACACCTTATTGACCCATTTTTTCCCCCAGATGTACTCAGAAAAGCAATTTGTCCCCGCAAAAGTCAAACTGATAGGTGGCAAGATGAATGGATTAAGGCAGGCAGGAGAGGGTGCACAATGCCACAAGGCACTAAATCACCAGATTATTAGTTTCATGGGCGAAGCCCGCTGAAAAAATAATTGCTAATGTTCCCCAGTAACCAAGGGAAATGAAGGTAATGGAGCAATTTATAAACTCTGATTGGTATACATGGAAAACTTCCAGCCCATCTCCTTTGTTATTTTACTGCTCTCATAAAAAGCACCCTGGGCGCGGCTGGGAAGGCTGCGGCCAGCCATTAAAATCAATACCGCTGCCGTGTCACTGTTGTTGTTTTCCTTCTCTGTTATTTTTAGTGGCTGGGACAATGAGCCTGCCTCGCTGCTGTAAATCAATGGAATACGAAAAGGATAAAAACCACACAGACATCAAGCTCCCATAATTCATCTCTATGCCGCTCTTCAACCCACTTTGGGTTGAACTTTGGCCATTCATCCAATACAGTGGAACACCGTGGTGAGACCACTCAAGAATAAGAATAGGAGAGGTCTCAGCATGTCAACAGAGGAGCTCTTAACCACTACAATCATGGCTGTGTATCTATTCCCTATGACAAGAGAGTTTTAGAAAAACCTGGCAGCTAGTGTTTGTCCTCACAAAAAGGAGAAAGTACAATGAAAACAATACTTTTAAAAGTTCATACACCAAAATATCTAGTAATGCGTATAGGCAGATTCCCTTAAAAAGTGTATACGATTGCTGCTCTCTCCATGCTTTCTGCGTCCCAACGAAACCGACATTACTACATAGTTCTGGCATGAAACTCTAATGGCGCAGGCTGATAGATCGAACTCATTTGGTAGCGATCACAATCACGCCATTATCTACATAGCACAGGATGCTTATGGGTGAAAATGTAAAAATATTTTATCTGGATGTGCCTTCGCTCACACGGCAACGGCGTTTTGGGGCTTAAACGCAGAAAAAGTGAAACCACCCTCCAGAGTGGAAATCTTCAAACGCTCCACCGCCGCATTCCCGTGTAAAGGGTAAAAACCATAGACTGTAAAAAATATGGACAACGTCATGCGATTGCCACGCCATAGACTTTCTGCTGATTATGGGGGGTATGGGCGGTGCCATATTAGAAAAATTTGAGAAATACAAAATACAAATGTTTAAAAGGATACAGAGGTGGTATGATTGTGTGATCGTGGCCAAAGTAAAATCACTGAGAGCCATTGATGTGGACAGAAGCTAACCGCCTTGTTTCACTCACTTTTATGTGTAAATCAATTGGTAAGGGTTAGGAATTCACCACTCACAAGTTGTCAGGCATTCGAGTACCTGCTGGAAAAATAAATGATAGTAATGAACAGACTAAAAGCATGAATTTATGTTGTGTAAACGAATTATAGCATGGCCTATGGATATTTGCTCACATTTGGGACCTCCCTCTGCGGATTTTTAATGTCTGCAGTTTCGCTTCTGAGGGTAGACTTCTTCAGATTACAATGTTGGCGCTTGGTAAAAATGGGAAAAGTCTGCTATAGGTAGTGAAGGTTGTGTTCGCTGGCACGCAGACTAATCTTGTTGTGTGGCAGTGCTCAGTTGTCACCACTCGCCGCCTGGAGTGCAGTCCTGCATGAATCTGTTCACGCTTCAGCGTCACCATCTGCACGCGGATTTCCACCCAAAACACTCGTCTGAAACGCAGAATGAAAAAGTGATAACTGCAACGCCACTTTTGCGTTTTCTCTTCGGGAGTCGTTTCCGTGTACACATAGCCTCAGAACAAATACCGCGCAGTGCTGCTGCTTGGCAGTCTGTAGCGCACTTCCACAAACCTCAAGACCTTCCCCAGCTCCACCTGTATAGATCTGCTACAGGTGTTAATTCATGTATATTGCATGATACTGGAGCACGTGTCTTACATGCTCACAGCAATAATGGAGATTGGCACAAGCAAGCAAGGTCACATACTTTGCTCGCACTTGATGCTATTCCGCTGAGGAAACACATTAACATTGCCAATACATAGCCATTACCATGCGCAGATCTTCTACTGCCATACCAATCTTCCGAGAGTTGTCATGACAGAAACATGAAGAAAGCTCTGACGTGAAGTTCTGCCAGGAAGACTCAGATTGTTAGGTTAGCTACTACCTTCACGTCTAGCCAATCATGTCTAGTCTATCATCATTTTATTTTTTTTTCTTTTGACATGAAGATGCCTTTTAATCCTTTCCTTGCTAAATGAACAAATATACACATTTCAAGAAAAGTTAATGTACTAGTTTGTTGCTATTATGTTAACTGTAACTGTTTCATAAACACACTATCCAAAACTTTACCATGTATAGTCAATTTACGTTTTGGAAATTTGTTAATTCACTTTCTAAGAAGCACCTTTTTTGATGACCTCGGAATGTCAAATAAAAACTGTCAGATCCTTTTAAATTTCAGATTTTCTGGTGAGAATTGATGCTTAATTGACTTGAAACTCAAATACACCCCTTAAAGATTAGCACATTGACTTTGGCATTAAACTAAATGTGCCCATTTTTCCTATCACCGTCAATAAAATCATTAATTTCCTACTCTGTGATGTCTAAATGGAGAGTTTTGTTGAGTTGTATGAAGGCGGAAATGTTCTGCAGATGTAGGTTCCTCTAATGTGGTTGATGAAAGCACAAGAAGCTTTATCTGGTTTCGCGGCTGGCATTCGGCCGACCACGCTTGCCCGCAAATTTATACTTCCGTCACAAGGTGGGTGGTCTGAGCTGCCTTCACTGTCTTTTTCCAGCCACTACCTACTTCTTCATCCTTAGAAAAGCATCTAAATAAGGGCTTCTGATAACGTATTTGACCTACAGTGACATGTGCAGTTTTCAAGTTTACATACTAGGAGATACTTGGCGAAAGCTTAAGAATGTCACATTGTGCATACTGCAACACACACAATCCACTGAAAGGACACATCTCCAAATAACTCGAGTGTTCTTGAAAGCCTGTGCCTTACACTTACTTTCAAAGCATGAGGTGAAAGTAAAGACTGGACTCTTCTCTGTGGTGTGATTACTCTCTTTTGTTGTGTGATGGAAAAACAGGGTCAATGGACTGGGAATCGGTATTACAAGAGGAACTGAAAACACACTCATATCTTGACCTTATTCTGTAACAAAACAAACGTCATCTACGTATCTCAAACCAAAGACCTCAACCATCTTTCCATGCCACTTCCTTTAGTGTGGTGTCGTTAAACTCAGTGTTGAGCTTCCATTTCACATAAATGGCACATGTGTGTCCCACCAAAGCCCGCAACTTTGTTGTCCAGACATATGCGAGCAGTTCACATTCTAGGCCCTGCTGTCTGTTTAGCTGCTTTGGTTATGTGGGTGCAAGCGCTACGTGCAATGGCACGATTGCGATGTGTGTTTGTCTGTGCGCGTTTCGGATCCGCTGGCTGCGACTTTCCTGTTATCACAGCAGAGAAACCGCAAGGTGGAAGAGGTGTGAGAGAGAGAGAGAGAAATGAGAGTGAGCCACGGACACAGACAGTCATAGATAAAAGGAGATAAAGAGATAGAAATCTGTGAAGCGTGGTAAACGGTACACTCTGGCAAGAAATGCTGGGAGGTCAGTTGTGAACATTTTTTGGCTGTTGCCATGACAACAGACAGCCCTGCCAGTTAGTGTAAGTGGAATTTAGTGTGGAGCCTAGCACTCTGCCCCATGCTGTCACAGAACTAGCTGTGCCCAGCCACAGCGAGCTGACACATCCAGTCCCCCTTCGGCACGATTTACCTCGCCCTCTGCATATTCAGAAAGAGTCAGACGCGCCCGGAAGTGCCAGTAAAGCACACCGTCGTGTTTTGCACTCGGCTCGGAATGAAAGCATGCGCCGTCTCCCGGGAGGATTGGCCTAATATAGAGCAAACAAAAAAAGATGCAGGAAAATCGAAGGGGTCTTCGTCAAGCAATGGAAGCTTCCACCAGTCGACACCCCCAAGCCCCCGCTATTTGTGCAGCGCGGTTTCGCTTGCGTCTGAGGTCTACAAGCCATGTAATAAATCTGGCTTCTTTCAAATCAGCTTGCCACCACCGCCAGCAGAAGCCTCCCAAGCAAAATGTTATCTTGCAGACTTGTTAGCGAGTTTGAAGTCTGGGGCGCGCTGCAGTCACGAGGCTGCTCGCATGTGGTTTATGGTCTGTGGGTTTGTTTTCTCTCTACTCTCTCTCAAGATACGGTGTCTCACTTTCCCAGTCCAGGATCTGTGTCGCCACCGTTCAAGCCACAACTGTCACTCAGAGATAACCAGCCGCGCATTTGTGTGCGATAGAAGGAGGAAAAAAAGGAAACTTTAGAAACAGTACTTGACGGTCGCGAGTCATTCGGCGACAACGTTGAGCTTGCTGCTACTTGTGCAGCTCAGGCGCTTTCACCACCTACCTGTTTCTGAGTTGAAGTGCAGAGGCTCCAGGACTTCGCGCTCTGGAGATTTAACTTCCTCCCACACTCTGCCCTCAAGAAAGGGAAGCTTGTTCTTTTAACCTGGTCAGTTCTGCTAAACTCATGACTTTTACACACCGCAACACGACTTGATAAAAGCACAGGCCTCTTTGCACTCACATTTTTCCATCCGGCCTATGTATGCAAACTAAGCAGGGCCGGGTGAGCACGGCTGTGCCACATGTGAGCATCCCTCTTTGAATATGCATGCTGAAGCATATTCATTTAACTCTATTAAACAAGGCAAATCAGTTTCCACAGACTCAGTGAGGCAGATGAAGTGCATCTTCAGTTTTTAAATTGCTTTTGCGGTTTTGGCTTGTACACACTGTTAGAACATGCCTGCAAATAAATAGTGAAAACCTCCAAAGGACTGACACTTTTTATAAAACCTCCGTAGAAATATCTAATTATAAACTTGGATTGGAGCTACAAGCCACTTCAGAAAGTTCAGAACTTGCATATTAAAGAAAAAAAACAATGCCATATTAAATGAAATTGGTTTGCTTTTGAAAGTTACCTGCCGCACAATCTATCATGGAAATGTCTCATAGCACACACTTTAAGATAATTGCTAGAGAAATGCAACATGACCTTAACGACTTCTGTAAACAAATCAATACATTTGATTTCACACATAAATTGATGTTTTGCAGGATTTAATTACAGAATACTACACTGTACATATATCCATATACCAGTGTTGGGTAATTACTCTAAAAAGTATTTAATTACTCATTACTAATTACCTCTTCAACAGTGTAATTAGATTACTGTACTAGTTACTCTCTCTAAAAAGTATTGAATTACTTTCAAAAATCCCATATCAATCTCTGAGATAGTACAAGGATAGCAACACTGAATCTGTTTTAATTATTTCAAATAAATTCTATAAAATTGCATGAATTATCCTTAAAGAATAACCAAGGTGGAGAAGGTTACATTATAAAACATCACGTTTTAGCATCAGACAATACATTTTGATGTTAAACCCACTACAACTCATTTATCAGAATTATACAACTTTGTACGATTGATTTGTACGAAATTTGGATTGATCTATACACAGTATTTACCTCAATTACATCTAAGAAGTAACTCTGACACTTCAAAACTCCAGCTTCAATTAAGAGTAATCCCTTACTTTACATTTTCAGAGGAAACTGTCACTTGAATTTCCAGTACACTAAATTACTGGTACGGCTAATTCGTTACGCCCAACTAGCTGCCATACACACATTTTTATCAGTGTTTGGGGAAGCTACTCTGAAACTGCAAGTCTGACAAGCTACAAGCTACTCGAATTCAGTTCAAGTCAGTTTAACCTACAGTCAAGCTACCCGTTTAGAAAAGTAGCTCAGCTACACTACAAGTTCCAAATGGACAAAAAGTACCTCAGCTACACTGAAACTACTTTTGCTTTTTGAACAACGGTATTATTGTACATGACTGAATAAGTGTCTGCGGAATGTTTTAAGTGAAATATTTAGTGTTTAAAACAAGGCAATGCAATCACGATTTCGGAGAGTATAGTTGTTATTGCACACAACACTAAAATACCTCTGACTGTTTGTCAAAAGTGCAACAAATAGCCTACAACATTGCGGAACGAAATATACATCCAACAGTAAATTGCATGTAGAACATTTTCTCGAAAATACTTGATTGAACTTGGACAAATAAGGCCATGGGCAATTAACGTTAGTTGCTTCTCCATCCTCCAAATCTGCCTTCATGTCTTGCTATATAATCATAATATGGGTGTGTCGACCCACTTCTGTACGTCAGTCGAACCGTTAGCCGCAAGATGCGTGATTAAACAGAGAGGTGGCGGTAATGGCAAAAAATGAGTTTGTAATCCAACAAGAATATCCTTGCATCGCGCTGATTCAGCGCAGGCTCGACAATGTAGCAATGTGGCTTTTGCTCGCGCTACACCGCTACTTGCTGCAAAAAGTAGTTAGCTACTGGAAAAGCTACACTGTTTAAAAAGCAACTGAGCTACTGCCAAGCTACTGAAAAATGTAGTTAAGTTAGTAGCTACACTACTTGTACTTAACTACTCCCCAACACTGCATTTTATATATTTTTAAATATATATACACACGTATTCTAACTCTAAAAATAATAATTGAAAAAAATCACTCTTTTGTGATGGGGCTAGTGAAAACGATTAAATAACTAATAGGTGAGCCCTGATATGATGCATACACCCAATAACACAGATAATTCCATAAAATAATAATATATAGATTTTAGGCCGGTGTCAGCCATATCGGATGCGACTGGTGTGAGTTTGCGATAGAACACAACAGACCAACAACTGCACTGGAAATAAACTAAATGGATGGAGTGACTGAGGTGCTGAGAATATCCATCAATAACCTGCGCCATAGATCCACAGCGGCAAAATGAAAACCATTAGATCAGTGGAGCCACGACTGCTCTTCCTCTTCCTCCAAAGACTTTTCATCACATGATCAATAGGCTGAAAGGGGTGAGGCAATAATAACAAGGACAGATGATTGCGTGGAGAGAGAGAAGGAGATGGAAGCGAATGTCTGAGGAAACATGGAGTTTCACCAGAGCTGCTGTGTGATGGAGAACAGGGCCTGGATGAGCTGTTTATGACTGCCTCCTCCCTCTCACCTCCACTCCTTAAGCACCCACGACCTCTGACCCCCGGGGTCACCAGCCAGTCCTGCCCCGTTCCCATACCCTCAGGGAACCAGAGGGAGGACAGGCTATTGATGAGACAGACTATTATCAGAACCCAGGCTGTTTGTCAGGCTGTCTGCTCGATGAGTCACGAGTGTTCTTCCAGTCTCTAATGGGAGCATGGCACTGGAACAACCCCCCACGCCCGTCCTTACCATCCCAGTGCTTCCTCCACCCCCTCCAGCTCTACTGAGTGCCCATGGCGACATCTCGTCCATTGCCCCCGCTGTCACCCCTCCTTCCCCACGAGGCGTGATATGAGGGGCAACGTGCATCTGGTCCCTGTGAGAATTGCTTCAGTGATGACTAGTCTCTTCGTGCTCTCCGAAGAGAAGAAGGCCTCATCAGGTGCTAGTCTTCCTTCCTCCCGACCCCCCAGGTAAACAGCCAGCGAGAATGCCGGGAGAGCAAAACCTCCATTAACAGCAACAGAAACCATTAGATGGGGACTCTTAGCAACAGGAGACAATCTCACCATGTCTCACACATGACTTCCCTTTGATCCTTCCCTGCATGCATTATGCAATAGGAACGTGCCTATCTACTTCAAATTATAGAATATTCTGCATTTTAATAGACTCGTTATCAGTTACTCATGCAGTCTGGACTCATAAATTGTGAGCAAATTTTTAACAATTATGCTGCTGGCACACGATTTTCCATGTCATATTCTTAATTGTAAAAGAGACACTCGATTTATTTATTTGGTTATTTTTAAGAAAATGAGAATGTCGCTTGTCCTACAAATATTTACAAGAAAGAAAACGTCATTACTTTCATATATAAGCTAAAAGATGAATGCATGTTAATGCTTTAAGCATAATTAACTAACAACAAACAGCATTTTTTTCAGCCTTTATAAATATTGTTTAATGTTAAAGGGATAGTTCACTTTGAAATTATTTTTTTATATGTTTTAGCTTAC
>JAQIUQ010002604.1:155000-228460 GCA_030378365.1 Hybognathus amarus | reverse complement strand
ATTTAGTGCCGCAAATTTCCGTCTTCATCCTGTAAAATGCTTTTCTGTGTCTGTAGACGAGGTGATGGAGCGTGTGTTGATGTTCGGTGGTGTTGGACTGGCTGCGTTAGTGTTTTTTCTGGCTACAGTCGTCGCAGGAGAAATCATTCACAATCACGGCTGGCAGAAAGGATGGGCCGCAGCGAAACGTGGAGCTCTGATTCATCAAAAATCACCTAAATGACACAGTTGTGTGCTTTATTTCACAATCAATCTCAATGTATCCCTACCAGTAAAATCAGCATTGCTGTAGGATAACTTGCATTAAAATAGACAACTGTGGTTCAGGTGCTTTTCCAGATGACCAGATCGCTTTCGCTTTAGAGAAACTGAGATGTTGCAAATGTGACCTTTTCAGTAAATTGAAACTTAAAGAGGAAACTTCACCCCAAATGAAAATCCTGCCATCATTTAATCACTCTCAAGTAGTTTGAAACCTGTATGAGTTTCTTTCTTATGCTGAACACAAAAATATATATTTTGCCGAATGCCAGTAACCATAAAGTTGATGTATTGACTTCCTATTGGTCGCTACTATGGAAGTCAATGGGGAACAGCAACTCTCTAGTTGTCAACAATCTTCAAAATATCTTCTTTTGTGTTAAACAGCAGAAAGAAGTCGAACTTTCGCTTTATAATATAACAAATAATTTATGGTTATGGTGATTTTTCATGTTTGTGTGGTTCATTTGTGCTTGTCAATAATATTTAGTTATATTTTAAAGCACTGCTGTTGCCACTGTCTTTGTCGATTCAATAATACAGCATTAAGAGTTAGAAAAACTGCCGTTTTTACATGTAGACGAGCCATCTCTTGTAACAAACGGCTTCTGTCACAGATAATTCTAGCAAACATATGCTTTCATATCATTAGACCAGCAGGACTCGTGCTAAAAATCAACATAGTATCTGATTACATCTTTAGACTTTATATATGTATCTAAAGCATCATTAATATGTACATACAGTAAGCTGTTTTCAAGATAAAATGTAAATGTAAACCTCTTCTGTGAAACATAATGTTTGATATAATAAAAATATCAACAGATGAATTCTGTGAAAAATGTGTTGTTCAAATAAACAGCAGTAGAACAGAAATGATGTTTTTTCGCAGAAAGCCTCATCATTACCAAAGTGAAACTTGTTCAAACACTGTTTAAAGCCAATGTCAGATCTTTATCACACTTTCACACCTTTGTCAAACAATGCAGAATAATGACTTCCTGTCCTGACTGACTTGACTTTCCTGTCCTGACTGACTGACTGACTGACTGACTGACTTCCTGTCCTGACTGACTGACTGACTGACTGACTGACTTCCTGTCCTGACTGACTGACTGACTGACTTCCTGTCCTGACTGACTGACTGACTGCATAATGATCATGCATGTAAAAGCCAAACAGGGTTATAACAAATCGACTATCGCTGACACTAAAAAGGATGTCGCTGATGCTAAGAAATCAACATAGGCTATACACTAATAATATGTATACTAGGCTACAATATATACACACAAACATAGGCCTACACATAAGCTAATAGATTGAAAACATTAGTAAAACTTAAAATCTTGAATTTTAAATAAATGAATATAGGTGAAGTACGCTGATGCTCCCTTAAGAACAATTATGGAAGCAAAAAAAACACACATGGAAGCAAATCTCATTTCTTTTTCTTTGTGCGTGCTCTCGCCACTACACTGCATTATGGGTAGACTCTTCTTAAAGTTTCTGTTATTATTAAAAATAATTAATTAAACATTTCTATTCTAATGAATTCACACCACTACCAACACAATTAAAGAAATCCTGAAAGCACAAGCTGATGGTTTGATCAGTTTTGACTTTACCGTGAAAATGAAGATGATATTTCCTGATCTGTTATATAGACTCATTACATGTAAAGTGAGATATTTCAAGCCTTTATTTGCTATAATTTGATGATTATGGCTTACAGTTATGAAAACCTTTTCACAATATTTTAATTTTGAATTTTGGGGTTTTCATAAATATAAGCCATAATCATCAAAATTAAAATTACAACAGTAATTTCTGTGTGGCTGGTCCTAAGATCATTTGAGTCGACAAAGTTGGGCAAAATTTGTAGTTGGAAGTAGCAGAACAGGTGTTTTTCCATTTGTTGAAAAATAAATATTATAATGATATAAAGAAATTACATTTTTAACAACATTTTCCAAAAGTTAGATGCGTTTTTGCAACAAAAAAAAAAATTATTTATATATATATATAAAACCAAATGCTCGAAGCTTTTAATGAGAGCTCCAGAGGACCTCTGCTGGTGAAAGTGAGGGGAAAGCGCTTTGTCGGAAATGAACCGACCAATCGGATTAAAGGAGTACTTTCACTTTAAAAAAACTTTTGCTGATAATTTACTCACCCCCATGTCATCCAAGATATCCATGTAATTCTTTCTTCAGTTCGAAAGAAATGAAGGTTTTTGATGAAAACATTCCAGGATTTTTCTCCATATAATGGACTTCAATGGGGACTGAAACGGTTCAAGGTCCAAAAGACAGTTTCAGTGCAAACTGTTCAGAAGGGCTTTGAAACGATTCCAGACGATGAATAAGGGATAAGACCGAAAACGATCGCTCATTTAATAAAGAAATAACAAAGTTTAAGTTTTATAAGCTCAAAGAGCTTGCTGTTCGAACTTGTTTGTCAAAATGAACAAATCTTCTCGTTCATTTTGTTGAATCAACCAAAAAACGAAAAAAGATTTGTTCATTTTGTATGGACAAAGCCATGTTTTTCAAAGAATTTTGGATTAACTGTAGCTTAAATCTTTAAGAATTTCAAGTAACCTAGTTTACTGAAAAAATGTAAACTATCAGAAGACCCTGATGTATAAGCTATATTTTCTAGGTATTATTATTATCTTCTCTAAATTTAGTTTCCTTTTGGTTTGGCCAAAGGTTGTGGTCTTATTGCCTTGTAAATGTGTTTACTGCAATAAAAAGTAAGCGTCACAAAAAAAAAAAAAAAAAAAAAAATACAGTACATTACGTTTGAATGAGAAACAAACAACCAATAGGAATCGAACACCTATCAGTGCTGAGTGCAAACCCGGTGGAGTTCGTCACACTTTTTGGATCATTTTCCTGGTACAAACAGAAAGAAAAATAACACCGGTAACAGACCGGACGTAAATGGGTTAATTCGGTAGAGCATTGTTGGAATTACAAAGAGGAAAGGAAGCAGTTTATGTTGGATGCGAAATGAGAAGAAAAGCAAAGACCAGATTTGGCGATTTTGACACATTACATCCAGAAATAGGTTCTAGGTGGATTCTGACGCAGAATCAAAAAGTTCTCGATAAATTAGTCGGATATAATGGAGGGTGGCAATAAAAAAGTTCTTTGCAGCAAAGGTGAAGAAACACTGGGAAGCGAAATAAGAATGGATTTTCCGGCTCAGTTGAGAACTAGAAGAGAACTGGAGCCTGGCGGTCATGTTGAATGGGTGAGTAATGCACACAAACACGATTGCTAAATGCTATTGCTATTATATAACGTTAAATATATATAAACATTCGAAATCCAAGGGCAAAAATTAATGTGGAATAAGGACGAGGGATAAACAAAAGGCCTGCTTATAAGAGAGCAGTTTGTTGTTACAAAATGGAAGTAAAATTTGGTAAAACATTCCTTTAAATTGACTTTTTAAGTCATCAAATAAAAAACACCCCTTTTTTATTTACTTCACAGTCCACAGTAACACTTCATCTCAGTAGGTTACATGTGTGCATTATGGCAAGCTGTTTTAACATTTAATGAAATCCTTACATGTATTAGATACTAGTGTCTATTCCATTAAAGCACTAGTACTTACTCATCAGTGAAATTTTTAACTAATGAAGAAACTAACGTTAAAAACTAACGTTAGCGTTAGCATGTTCTTAAGGTACTAGTACCTTTTTAAAGATAAAAGTAGCCTACTTATTCATTAGATACTAGTTACTATTTATTAGATATACTAGTATGCATTACTAGTGTATAGTATTAAATTGCACATAACTTGGAAAAAAAATAATATTAGAACTAGTAGGCTACTTTTTTTTATTCACTAGTAACATTTTTGACCAAAGATTAAATTTAAGACACATAATTCTTAGAGTTTCACTGTGTTAATAAAAATAAAAAATCTTACTAGTAACATTTGGAATAAATACTAGTATCTATTGAATTAGTACATCCCATAGACCTCAATGGCAAAAAATGTAAATGTGTTACTGTACTTAGAACTTAGTATCTAATAAATAAGTACTAATTTAATAGTAATTAAGTAGTGTCTATTAGTAATTTAATAGACACTAGAATCTAATGAATAACTAATAGTATCATTTAAAAAGGTACTAGTAATGAATAAGCACTAGGGATGGGCGTTATATTATCGTTCAGCGAATTTTTCCTCACGATAAGAATGTCTTCCCACCAGAAGAAATCGATAAAGCCTATGATCCAGACCATTCGCAGCTCACGGTATTTGGTATTTTATAGGAGTCTATTTGATGAAGGGTACATTTTACTTCTACATTCTACATCCGCGTTCAGTGACACGGCTGACATAAGATATTTGTTTGAACCCGAATACACAGACACACCACACACACGTCAGCCGTGTCACTGAACGCTGGCTCCACAACAGAACCGGAACACAATACAATGCTGAATAAAGTTCGTAGTTTTTGTTATTTTTGGAGCAAAATGTATTTTCGATGCTTCAAACATTGGTAACTAACCCACTGATGTCACATGGACTACTTTGATGACGTCTTTATTTCCTTTCTGGACAAGGACAGTATACCGTACACATGTTCCGTTGGAGGGACAGAAAGCTCTCGGACTAAATCTAAAATATCTTAAACTGTCCCGAAGATGAACGGAGGTCTGACGGGCTTGGAACGACATAGAGTCGTTAATGACATCATATTCATGTTTAGGTGAACTAACCCTTTAAATGTTAAAACGGCTTGCCATTGCACTTTTGATTAAACAGAAAGTAAGCAGCAATGCTTCCGTGTCGTTGCGCATGAATGAAGTGTTTAGATAGTGAAGGTGAGCGTCATTCTTTAATCTCGCAAAAATTGACTGTAATGTACTTTTTTCCTACTGTGTTTGTGCTTTTTAATAATAGGACGCATCGACTTCTACCCTTTATTACATACTTTATTAAGATGCTTTTTTTGGTCGATCATGTCACAAATAGAGGGACGATGGAGACACAATCCCCTTTACACTCACTGTTTTACAACCACATCTGTCCTCGTTTCTTCAAGAGGAGAGTATTAGTGGTGGTTAAATGTTGTATTGAAAAAAATTGTCTTATGTTTGCATATATGTTCACATTTACGTGTGGAAGCTTGTTTCCGCCACAGAATGAAAAATAAAAAAGTTTGATAATTGACTTTTTTTCGAACAAATGCGAGTTTACATTTCATAATTCTGAATTTAATCTTACTACTGATAAGTAGTACATAAAATAAAAAAGGTGTTAAATGTTGTCATGTCATAGTAGATCATCGGACCCTTGTCATTATGTCTGCGAAATCGCATAAACCCCCGAAATGTCATAATGAAAGTTCCTATGAAACATAACTATAAGAAAGAGCCTTGTACTTTCATTTGTGTTTATTAACTGGAACAACATCATCACATTTTATAAGACACAGCATCCTCACAGGTTAGTCACATTATTATACGTGTGTATCTGCTACATGGCTCCTTTGGATCGCAAACCTGTTAAAACATTAACAAATGAAATCTAACAAACCAATAGCAGGCTGTTTTAGGCTACTTGTGTTGTTTGGAAGTAGGCTAAAGCCCTTGGTAGTTTTTCTCTCTTTTAATGTAGGATGTCTGATGAGAGAGAAAGAAGGTTGTAATCCATTTATTGCTTAAAGCGCATATCTTAATGTTTCGGAATCAGCATTCGTTCAGTTTATATTGACTTAAACATTACAAGGTTTGTTTGATATTTTGAGAGAGTGACGCATTGATAACAAACTACTGTGTACAAACTGTGAGTAACTCCTTATTGCCTCCACTTAGCGATTGCATGAAAATAATTGTCTTACTGTATATGTTTGCATTTATGTCACAAATGAAATGGTAAAAAAGTAATTGCTACTTTTTATCTCACAATTCAGACTTTTTTTTCTCACAATTCGCATGTCATAAAGAAAGTCAGAATTGTGAGATATAAACTATTCTTAGGGAAAAAAAGTTAGTCTTTTTTTGTTAGAATTAACTCTATCACTCACAATTGTGAGTTTTATATCTCACAATTCTGTAAAAAGATGTCAGAATTTTGAGATATAAAGTCGCAATTGTGAGAAAGTCAAAATTGTGGGATAAAAAGTCTCAATTCTGTTTTTTTTTTCAGAATTGTTACTTTATTTCTCAGAATTGTGACTTTTATATCTGGCAATTGCGACTTTATTCCTCAATTCTGACTTCATATTGTAAGTGTAGGAATTGCGTAATTAAAGAATTACTGGATCATTTGCTTTGATTCCTGATTCTTATTTATCTATTATTTAATCTTACTTATCTGAAAGGTTACTTAATTGAATCATTTGGCACATATATCGATTATTAGATACTGATTCTATAGTATTGATCTGAGTTCATATCTACAATTCTGTAAAAAGTATGTCAGAATTTCCAATATATAAGTCGCAATTGTGAGAAAGTCAAAATTGTGGCATAAAAGTCTCAATCTGTTTTTTTTTCAGAATTGTGACTTTATTTCTCAGAATTGTGACTTTTATATCTTGCAATTGCGACTTTTTTCTCACAATCCTGACTTCATATCTAACATTAAAATTCGCAATTATTATTTAATTTTTTTGATTCAGTGGCGAAAACAAGCTTCCATATTCACGAGATAAAATTAGATGTGTGTGAAGTCGAACTGTAAAATGCATTCAGTAGCGTGTGGCGAAAGACCTTGGTCGGTGCCGTCCCTCAGTTGTGACATCATGTGTGATCAGGGAAGACATTGTCGAACTGAAAGTTGTTTGAGTGGGGCGGCATCTGAACTAGAGAGATGACAGTGGGCGCTTTCTCAGTATCCCTCTCGTCTCATAGTATTATTATGACTTTGAGCAATACATTTGAATCACAAAAATGAAAACGGTTCTTGATTGTTCTGTTCTGAAAACGACGAACGTTTAGGGCAATCTAGATCGGTTGTCAACAACGACTTCTGCTTGTTTTTCACAGTAAGGTCAAAGTTGAAGAGAAATTGTAATGTTTATATGATCGTGTTGTTGTGTGAGATTGTTTTACTACTAAATGTCATTGTATATTTGTGATTTGTATTCACAGAATGTAGGATTTGGAGCAGAAGAACGGAGGTGGGGGCGACGCCAAAGATCAGTCTGGGAACAAAGGACGAAAGGTAGAAAACGTTCCTCCAGGACAGATCCACGGAGAGAGGGAAGATGCTCCACTGGTGCGTCTCTTTACTCTCTGTGATTATATTGTGTGTGTAAATGATGAGACACTAAACACTGTTGTAGTGAAGGCTGGAGTTGTTAGGTGTTCAAGTGTAGGAATTGTGTAATTACGGATCATTTGCTTTGATTCCTGATTCTTATTATCTATTATTCAATCCCACTGATCTAAAAGGTTAATCAATAAATCATTTGGCACATCTATAGATTTTTAGATACTGATTCTATAGATTGATCTGATTCAGATAACCAAATATAATGAATTCCTTTTACATTATAAGTTATTTATTTTAGATCATAACCACTATGTTCAAAGGTGTGTGTGTGTGTGTGTGTGTCCTGGTAAACTCTACTGTTTATGGGAACAAAGATGAGTTAAACAGCACATAAATCATACTACAGTTTTTATTAGCTGGGTATTTTCACAAGTAAGGTGTACATATTCAAAACTCTTGGTATAAAAATCCCCAATGATCACACTTGTAACACAGAGTGATTCACTCTTTCAAAATCTGTTCTCATGCTTTCATTACAGTTAGACGTAATGAAACGAAATGTTTTCACTGTTCCATATGACTGGACTGTAGTTTACATTTACAGATGACAGGTGAGTTACCGTAATGTGGCAGGATTACCATTACCTGGACACACAGACCACACACACACACACACACACCTCTGTTGTTAAATGAGCAGTAAGTTTTGAAAATGTACACCTTACTTGTGAAAATAGTGCCAAAGCAAACAAAAACAAATTGTAAATAGACCCATAAGCCTTTAGTATCTAATGGTTTGCCAGCTTTGGATAATATCATTATAAAGCTATTAACAGTCAGTGTAATGACAATGTTGTTCTTTGCATGAAAACAGTTTTTTTATTTATTTTTGATTATAGTTTATTTAGATAGGGACAGATACAGAAAACATAGATACACTTTGACAGTGATCTGATGTATGTGTCAATGTTTTTAGCCAGAGCTAATTTACAACATTAGTCCCTAGAAGGGCTTTTTTAGTAAAATGTAATACATGTGATAAAATACATGAGCAATGCAATACAATAAGGGCTCTTTGATGAAATGCAATACAAAGCTAAAAATACTAGTAGAGTGAAAAATAATAGAATATAATATAAATAAAAAAAAAAAATAATAATAATAATAATACAAGAAAGGCAGAGTCGCCAAGGGCTAGATATGCGAACAGCACTGTTCCTGAATTAACCACATTTTTTTTTTTTCTAAAAAAAACAAAATGTTGAATTGGCCTAATCAAACACTGGGTTTATTACAACTTCAGAATCACATTCCTATAGACTGTCAACAGTGATAAGATAAAGAGTGAGAGTGGTCCAGACACCTCAGTTCATAATTATATTTATCTGCAGAACTTTTATTTCCAAAGATGATGTTCAGGAAGACGTTTGTGCATGTGGTGAGAGAAGAAGCCCTCATGTGGAATGGGAATGGGAAGTTGTTCAGTGATAGTTGTCAATGGGGCTGTTTACACCAGGCCACTTCATGTGTGTGTGTGATGGGAGAGATAGGGCCCTATAATTTCCGCGATCAGGGGATAAAAAGCACACTCTTTTTACAACTAAAATAACAGTAAAGGATAAATTAATTCTCAAAAATTAAAACGGAAAAAACTGAATTTGCAAAAATTAAAAACGGAAAAAATGGAATTTGGGAAAAAATTAAATGGAATTTGGGAAAAAATAAAACGGATTTTACAGGGCCCTAGAGAGATACCTGAGTGTGAAAGACCAGGGGCCTGTTTCAGAAAGGAGGTTAAGTGGAAACTCTGAGTATGTTAACCCTGAAATGAGGGAAACTCTGAGTTTTCTGTTTCAGAATGGGAGGTATGTTAAACCCAGAAAGCAGAGTAAGTCAAGCCTGTTTCTGAAAGAGAGGTAACTTATACTCAGAGTCAGTTACCATGGTAACTTACTCTGTGAACCTAACCTGGTCAGGAGCAGGTTTTCTTCAGTAAACCCAGAAGTTTCTTGCGGTCTCCTCCCCTTTTTAAAGAGGAAGTGCTGTTTAAACACCAACAATAATACTAAAATGTATTTACACTTTAAGGAATATATATTGTTTGTCCATGGTTTAATTTACTAAATCTGTTTTGGAGCACTTTGCCAAAAAATAAAAGGATTAAAACGTTTGCTAAGCTTTTTTTACTGATAATATATTTCTATTAAATCATTTAAAAAAATTGGAATAAAAAACATTTAATAGAACTCAATTATTCGTTATACTGATACTCAATTATAAGTTATTAATGATAAAAAAATAAGATGTTAATCTTATTCATAATCAATTATTGAAGTTAGTTGATTAGATAGGCCTATGTTTTATTAAACAAATGTTTAATTTATTTAAGTCATTTTAACTGATGATAATAATTACTGTAATTTAATAATGCAGTTTATAGATTTAATAATTGTTTAATACCATAAACCGTGATATTTAAACCGTGACGGTTCTCATAGTGTGAAAATCTCATACATTACAATCGTAGATGGGGAGTCCCCACCTCACCCTCGCTGTTAATCAAGTTACTCAGCAACTTTTACTCATGTTTTAAATTAACTACTTTTTACTTGAGTAGATTTTTAGACTGATTTTTTTTACTTTTACTTAAGTAAAATTGATCAAAGTAATAGTAGCCTACTTTAGGTTGAATAACATTCTTCCAGTTTCACCTCTGATATTATAACAGTAAGTTACTCTAAAATAGTTATGAATTATTAACTACAAATGACATCTTCAACGGTGTAGATTAATGTAACCATTACGATCTCTGGAAAGTATTGGTCTCATTACGTAAGGGTTAATGCCCGACGAGGTGTCCATTGTCAGGTTTTAATGGACGACGCGAGGCGTGAACGGTCCGACGCGCAGCGGAGTCCGCCGAAGTCCATTAAAACCTGACAATGGACACCTCGGAGGGCATTAACCCGCTTATACCATGGTCACTTGCCAAATAAAACATTTTTAAAACATTAGCTTATATTTTAATTAGGCTAAATCTATTTTTTTTTTCAAATAATAACTTCCCTGACGATTTATTTAGCAACTTGAGATATACTCCGCTCAGCTTGTAGAACCTTCAGGTTCAAAAATGCATTTTTTTTTCATGAAACACAAAGGTAAGGTAACGTTAGGCAGTTATTTTTTTATTACACATAAAACACTATGTGTTACACTAGTCTACACTAACCACAGCCTCCGAAGCACCGCTGTAGGTCGACTCTCCGATGCTGAGACTGACAGTCCATCGATGCGAGAGCAGTCTGCGGGCTTACTGGGCTCCGTCAGTCCGTGAGAGACTGAAGATGAAATAACGAAGTCGCTCATTGTTGTATTAGTAGGCTATGTAATATCTAACTTGTAAAGCTTTTGTTCATATTACGATGGAGTACTCAAGGAGAATCTGGGTGCACGCTGAATTCGTTTTATCATGACGATTTATTAACTCAAAATCACACAGGCAAAGTGCTCACTTTATCTCGCTGGATGCATACTGAACTCTGAACTCTCCAGAGCTATATCATATTACTGACATGTGACATGGCCAATAAGAACACAGGATATTATGTCTATGGCATATGATTGGCTCTTAGCAGAATGTAAGAATACTACGTTAGATGTTAACGGATACGTTGACTGCATGTTGCTATGGTTACTCACAGCTGTTGTAGGCAGCGCATTTATTTATTAATTTCGAATGGTAAACAGGCAGTTTCACCAGAACTACTTTCCTAGGTGTCCTCTATCACTTTTTAACGGACACCCTGCAGCCAATCAGAATCGAGTATTCACCCAGACCATGGTATAATAATTACTAAATCCTGATATCAACCTCAACCACTTGATTAATACAAGGAGGAGAGACAAGAAACTGCACTTTTAATTTTTTCAAATTAACAATATACAATTGCATGAATTATTCTTGAACTGATCAATGTGTGTAGAGGGAGAAGAAGGTTACATAAAAATATAACTTTTAAAAATGTATGTTAAATCCACTATTGTTTTATACTTAATTGGTCTATTATGCAGTAGCCTATTTAATGTAATCGCATCATATTTTATTTTAAATTACAGACGAATTAAGAGTAATCCCTTTAATTAAATTACAATATTTAGATAACTTAATTAATTATACCCAGCACCTCTTTTAGTCTGGCGCTGTTGCCATGGTGACTCGTAATATCTGCGCTCCATTGATAATGGCTTTTTATAGTTGTGGTGCACGCTGCTTAACTCAGAGTCAGTCAACTCAGAGTTGATTGAACTAACTCATTTCAGCTGTTCTGAAACTGAAAACTCAGAGTTTCCCATCTCAGGGTAAGTCAACTCAGAGTTCAAGCTTTAACTCAGAGTTGGTTGAACCTCCTTATTGAAACGGGCCCCTGGTGTAATGGAATAGATTTGATAAATCCGATTGATATCCGATCTGAGAGAATGCATGAAGTGTAAAAAGTGAGGCAAATCATACGGCACAATGAAAATAAACAAAAAGTCCAATGAAGTTTGTGTACGTCTTATATGGTGTAAAGAAGTGCTGAATAACAGTAACACAAGAAGTGAATGAGTTTAGCTATGTGTTTTTTTTACTATAAATGAGCTGTTTTTTTTGTTGTTGTTTTTTTTACTCCAGTGATGTGTTCTGCACAGTATTCTTCACTTTAGGTGATGTTTCAGGACCATGTTGTAATGTTCTGTGTAAGTGTCCATAGACTGCAATAGTAGACTGAGAATGATCTGCTGTTGAAAAGCAGTAAGTGAAAGAGTGAAATGTTGACAATGTTGTGAATGAGTCGTCATCTTTTGTTTATTTCTTTTCATTATTAGTCATTACACATAATAACCACCCTGTTTTTTTTTAATCAGGTACCTCTTGAGTTTTCTGGGCGTTACATTTATCTGGTGAGTGTGTGTCATGATGAAAGAGAAATTATTTCTAAATTGGATCTGTGACATTAAAAATCATTATGATCAATATTGTATAGTGATTCAACAGTGTTTTTATATGTAGGTGCTGCTTCTCTAACTGTCCACGGACAGAAAGGTGGCAGTGTTTCCCTGCCTCTCCCTACCGACAAGAAATTATTATTTCGCCTAACACATGGAAGCAAGAAGTCGCCTATGGTCGACAACAGCATGAACAGTACAAGGGCCGGGTGATTGAGAGTGGTCATGGTCACCTCACTATTAAAGACTTGAAGACCATTGATGCTGGAAAATACACTTTAAATGGATTTTATGACAACGATCATCCAATTTTCGACACTTATGAAATCCATGTCCTTGGTAAGATCAGAACGGATTTTAAATATTGATTTGGGCTTTTCATTTTAGTATTCATGTTATATGTTCTATATAAATACACTGAACTTGAACTAGATCCCACTCACAAACACATCACAATTATTCTCTCATTTGATTTTCTCTTCAGATAAGTTAACAGCACGGAGAGGTGAAGAGCTGGTGTTAGGTGATACGCCCCCTGAAGCTGATAAAGTTGAGCATTGTAATGGCACAGTTTGCTCAGAGATATGGAGGACAGGACGAGGTGTCCTGAATGATCGACTGAACGACAGCCATGGTCATCTGACCATCAGAGAGTTCAGATCAACTGATGCTGGGATTTACAGATTCCTGAACTCAACAGGAGGAGAGCTAGTCACTGTCAATGTCACAGGTGAGAGAAATTCAATGAATGTTTGGAAATATTACAGATAAAGCGGACGGGTGAGGTTTATTTTTCATAATTTGAACACCTAATTAATCCTAGAGAAGAGATGCTGCAAGAGGAAGTTATTCTGTTCAAGATTATTAAAACTGTAATGATGTGCACCGATAAATCAACATGCAAACATAAAATACAATAAAACAAGACTTAAACGCACACACACTGGTCCTACTCCTGCAAAGCGAAAGGCTTTAATCTAATATTCCACAATATTAAAGGAGTAGTTCACTTTAAAAATAACAAACTTTTGCTGATAATTTACTCACCCCATGTCATCCGAGATGTCCACGTCTTTCTTTCTTCAGTTGAAAAGAAATGAAGGTTTTTGATGAAAACATTCCAGGATTTTCTCCATGTAATGGACTTCAATGGGGACCAAACGGTTCAAGGTCCAAATGGTTTCAGTGCAAACTGTTCAAAGGGCTTTAAACGACACCAGACGATGAATAAGGGTCTTATCAAGCGAAACGATCGCTCATTTAATAAATAAATAACAAAGGTTAAGTTTTATAAGCTCAAATGCTCGCCTTACTCTGTTCTGTGATGCGCGTTCGTGGCTCTCCTGTTCAAACTCGTTCATCAAAATGAACGAATCTTTTTACGATTCATTTGGTTCATTCAACAGACGAAATGAATGAATTGACTCGATTGTTTTGCTGATAAGACCCTTATTCATCATCTGGAGTCGTTTAAAGCCCTTTGAACAGTTTGCACTGAAACTGTCTTTTGGACCTTGAACCGTTTCGGACCCCATTGAAGTCCATTATATGGAGAAAATCCTGGAATGTTTTCATCAAAAACCTTAATTTCTTTTCGACTGAAGAAAGAAAGACATGGACATCTTGAATGACATGGGGTGAGTAAATTATCAGCAAAAGTTTACTCCTTTAATGATCTCCTGCATTGATCATTATATAAGAGCTGAGCTGAGCTGGACGATGACATCACTGTTTTCTATATATATAAATGAACTAAATTTATATCTTTTTTACAACAAAAACTAACCATCGCTGAACTCAATCTGGACGCTATTTTCTTCTAGAAACTAACTTTGTTGTATTATTTCTCGTAAAGCTGCTTTTGTATTGTAAAAAGCGCTATATAAATAAATGTTAAAACTTGACTAAACTGTGTGAACTAAGCTTTCAATATCTTCATCAGAATATGGAACAGAATCAGAGGGAAATAATCAGACCAGCACAGATGATCACAGAACTGATGATCACAGAACTGATGACACTAAACAACACTGTGAGTAAAACCAGAGACACTGAGACCATTACAACATTATGAAACCGTTTATAAATAGTTTTCTTCCCTTCCAGATGCTTGGATTGTGGCTCTGGTGGCTCTGGCGTCTCTGATTATATTCATCATAACTCGCTCAACATCTGAAGAGGAACAAGCAACATTCCTACAGAGTAGAGATGGTCGAGAGTAATCGAGTATTGGAGTACTCGTTCATGACAGCAGACAATCAGTCGTGAAAGCGATAATCAAAGCGATGGTTATACTTGCATTTGCCTCCCGGGTGCTGAAGGGATCCCGATAAAGTCTGAAGATCTCCTACTGTTTTCAGTGACTTTTTCAGAAATATTTTGCATTTATTTTGCACTCACTTTTGCTGCTATATTATACTTTAACAATGTTTGTAAATAAATAACTTGTGAATTTTGTTTTGATGGAGATGGTTGTTTTAATTTTTCAAGTCCTCAGAAAGTGCTGTGATTGGTGGGGTGAAGTGGGCGTGGCCAGTGGAAATCACCCATGGGTGGAAATAGGAAATATCCTAGAGGACACACTGTGTTTATGTGCCTCTGCTGAGAATGTTCTCCTCTAATACAGCAGTGAACCAAAGACAGTCTCAAACACATGCTTTGAAATCGCTTTTTGTGGTGTCACAAACTACCATAAACTTACACCATTATCCCGCCAAAATGCGTGTAAAAATCAACACTGGCAGGAAACGCCGTTGAATCACGAGCCGATTTGGTGAGTTACTTTATCATATTCACTCACATTGCTGGTGTAAGACAAAACTGCACAGATTTAGCACAAAGACTTGTGATTCATCATGATATTAAATAAAGCGAATTGCGAAAGAATCTTAGACGTCACTACACAACAAATATCGGCGCGCTTGTTCATTTACATTAAAGCAAAAAGTGAAGATTTAAAATATTTGGTTAATAGAAAAGACATTCTTATGCTCCAACATCCTATGTTTTTATGTTCTGTATTTATCTGTCCACCTAAAACACATTTTGGTGATGAGGATGAAAGAGGAAGAGAGGAGACGCTGGATGACAAGATTTTGTTTGATGACAAAGTTTTTTGGAAGTTTCTGAAAAAAAACAAGCATTCCTTATAAATACCTTTGCTTTGTACCTGAATGTCATTAGGATAGACTTGAATGTATAATGAGGGTTAAATCTTGAACGCCAATGGCAAAAAAGTTGCAATAAGTAGAAAGAAAAAGTGAGTAATTTGGACTCTATATTTAAAAGTCGTCCGTTCTTTGGATGAGATGTTATAAGATGAGATGACTTTCTGTAGACATAAAAAATCCCATTGCACTTACAATAAAGAGTAGGGGTGTAGGCTTACTTCTTAAAACATTGCCTTCTAATAACCCCTCTCTCTCTCTCTCTCCTACCTATACCTGGTGGGTGACTGAGTACTGTGGCATTGTTGTGGTGCAAATGGTTATATTATCTAACTTGTAACACAAAGGTCACGGGTTTGCATCTCAGTACTCACAGGAACTGTGGGTGGGGGAGAGTGAATAAATGAATAATGGTCTTTTCCACAGTAAAGTCGTTGAGCAAGACTAAAACCTGTATCGCTTCCCGGACGCCACAGCAATAATTGCTCTCCTTGAACTGGGTGAAATCCAGAGCGCAGTTTCCGAGAATGGGACGTCATCGGCTACACGTCACAATCACTCATCACTTTCACTTGCTTCGTGGCTTCCATCTCTTATTTAGGTGTACAGCACATAGTAAGGCAGTATAATCAAAATAAGCTTGTTTACACACATGCACAAGAACATGGTTTGGGTGGAAGCTTCTTTTGTATTAGTACACTTGAATAAACGTATTTTCGTAAGTCTAGAGGAGTGTTGTGATGATGGTGTTGAAAGCCGAACTGAGGTACACTACTAAATAGTTTTACGTTGCACCATTAAACTTAGTTGAAGCGTAAATATATGTACCATGAAGCCGGTTTAGGGGATAGCCAGATATGTTTCAGTTTAGTTTGCTGGGTTTTAGGCACCATGAAAGTGGTTTGGCTTTTAGCAGTGTTCATCGCCACTCTATGCACCAATAAGTTCCGCATTTGACGCAAGGATGCTCTTCAGTTTCCGGTTGGGGAGATTAAAGCGGAGGATTTACTGTCCTCCCGTCTTTGAAACGAAACGTTCATTCGTTTACATGTAATTTTATAAATCGTTATAAACACAACGAGGGGTGTCTGTTTTGTGACTAACGTTTCTTTAGTATAACCATGGAGTATAAAATTCTATATAAATTATCGGTATTGGACTCTACGATCGGCGGAAGTTATCATCCTTCCTTAAGACCTTCACCGGAAATACCGCCGTGCATAGAGCCCATTTTCTACACAGCAAATGATTTTAAGACAAATTCGACAGGCTTTTAGTAACGCTTATTTATAATAATTATTTTGTATTATTTAGATATTATTAATGTAAGTATACTAATCGATCACACATATACAGATTTAGCTGATCAATTATTATTGCACATACTTTAAAGTAATACATATATACGGAAATATAAATACGTTTTAGAATCAATATAAGCTACTACATGTCAGCTTAAATGTTCAATTATACCTTCAACAGTATAAACTGAACTAAAGAACTTTTACTCGCATCGATACAGCAAGACTTTTTGGTAACGCTTTAGATTACAGCCCGGAAAGTACTGTGTAATTAAGAGGAATTTACAGTGTAACGTTCTGTAATTATAGTGTACCTATAAAGCACTTACATGTAAGTATAAGGGAACAATATGTACAATTTGGGGAATAAAGGGGTAACAACCAGGAGAATTAAAAAAATATATATATCTATGTTATAAAACTAAGGGGTACTTAGGGTACTTATAATTCTACTATTGAAATACAACAATCTAACATTTGGGAGCAGTTTAGCGAGAACATACACTGCGTAACCTTTTTGTAGCAATTTTGTATCAATAAGAATGTGAGTTGTAGATATAAGATTGTGTATGCATTTTTATTGTACTTACCCAGTAACTACATGGAACGAGAGGGTAACAAATACCACTTTAATTTACAGCCCGCAATGTCACACTTACCCTGTAACTACAAGGAACAAGAGGGTAACAAGCACCACTACATGAAACAAGAGTATCTTTGCCCAATATTTAAGCAAAAGTTGCAATAGTTTTAGTTTTCAGTGCACTTTTGTTAAAAAGATTACTTTACAAATGCATAGATGTACCCTGTAATTTTTAAAAAGCCTATACAGGATGTACTGGTTCACCATTATTTCAAAAATGAATGTTGCTACCCTTGCACCCTGTTGCAAATGAAGCACCCTTTAGTTCTTTAATACTTACAGTATAAATAATTGTTTAATTATCCTGGTTGTTACCCCTTTATTCCCCAAACTTAAAATATTGTTCCCTTATAGTTATATTGTAAGTCCGTTATAGGTATACTATAATTAGCAAAGGTTACGCTGTAAAATCGCTTTAATTACACAGTACTTTCCGGGCTGTAATCTGAAGCGTTACCGACTTTTTCTATTAGTTGTCCTCTTTTCAAAGACGGGTATTTTCTTCTAGCAGTGCAAATTTGTGTAAATTCTGAATCACTTTCAATCTCGTAATATTCTGCAGAAGAGACACGTGAATCCATTCTCTCGCGAGAAATGAAACTTCTCTTGTTTACGTTTTCAGATTATGACCGAGTGTCTCTGGACGCGTTTCCACCTGAGGAACTTTCCCCAGCAACCAGGAGTTTGGGCTGATAATCTGTGTGTTTCACTGCAGGAACCAGGGTCTAAATGTAGTTCAAGTCTATGTATTTCCCCTCAGAAACTCCCTTGAGCGAGGAAGTACGAGGAAACCTGGAAGAAACAAAGCAACTTCGACAGCACGTACAGCTAATCACTGATATGCCTTTTATCATGTGGTTTGGAAAGCAGGTTTGGTTTCGAGCAGGGTAAGACATTACTGAAGCTGTACTTTTTCTATTTTGTGTTGTTGTGAAAAAGTTGTGTTTTCCTTTCATGCATCACAATAATTATCAATCTACAGATTAGAGCTGAAACACAAGTTTTTCAGTATTCAAGTGAATCGGGTTTAAAGTGTCAGGACGAAACTCACTTTTGTACAGACAGACAAAGCAAAGTTCTGATTCAGCCAGATATTTATGAAAGGGCATTTCTGGACATATCTGTCAGGAATATGAGCCTTGGGAGTAGGCTAGACTGAGATTATTCTTTAAATAGATGTCCTCTTTTTAACAACCTGCATACGGTTCTTGCCCGCCACCTTTATAAGGTAAAGGATGTTTGGAACGTGGATGAAACGGGTAAAGTTTGCAATTCATTAAAACTAAAGATAAGTTGCACTGATTCAGTGGTTTAAAGTACATGGGGCAAATCTATTGTTATATCAAATTTAATAAACTGTAGACTTAATAAATACACTCTGTAGCCTTTACAGATAAATATACAGATTATAAAACTAGGAGTCAAGTCACATTTATTTATATAGCGCTTTTCACAATACAGATTGTATCAAAGCAGCTTCACAGTGATAACATGACAGTAGTACAACACAGATAAATAATATTGTTAAATGTTAAATAAACCCAACTAAGCAAGCCAAAAGCAAGGCAAAGCAAGGCGACAGGAGGTGAATAAATAGTTGTAAACACTACACATGCGCACACACACACACACATACTCGAGGCCCACAGAGAAAGAAATTAATAATTGAATAGTTATATTTGTTTATTTTTTTTTTGCGCACAGAAAGGATTCTTGTCGCTTGATAAAACTTTAATTTGAGCCACTGCACTCGGACTATTTTAACAACGTCTTTACCTTTTTCTGGGCCGCAAGTTTTGATCTTCTAGAAGTCTATGGAGGAGCTGAGACAGCTCTCAGATTTAATCAAAAGGTTTTTAATGACAGAAGTTTTCATTTTGGGGTGAACTATCCCTTTAATTCACAAATGAATTGCACAATATCTTTCCCAGGAAAAAGTTCCAGGACCACTTCGACCATCGGCTCTACTGGTTTACACAGTGTCGTCACTCTCCTGACGTGTATTACATTGCTTCCAAATATCATGTGTGCAAACACATATATTTATATATATAAAACAGTTAGGTCGCGGTCAAACAGTGTTTTAATGAAATTCAGATTGGATTATGATGGAGCAGGCACTTACTAACTCTTAAAGAGGTGTCGTGCCTTGAAAAGTGCGTCAGACTTCTTTTTGATCTGAATAATGCTTTTTCAAGTGCTAAATACTCTGAAACACATGGAAAACTACTTTTAAACAGGAAATGACGGATCATTTATGTAAATACGGTACGCTCAAGTCATCTCGTAAAGATCTTATTTATCAGTTGAACGCACATGAACGGCAACACAATGTCGGAATTACCGAGTGGGAGGCTCGGATGTTTGTGAGTTGTGGGCGTGTCAGTGAGAAACATGGTGGAATACCACAATACTTCAGCTCTTTAGAAGTGATATTGCTAGACTTTTCTATTCATAGCGTAAGTAAGATAATTGCCTGCACAGAATATCATGGCATTATAATATAACACTGTGATATGTAATGATAAAGTTTTCAGTGGCTTCATAAATGAATTAAAAACATTAAAAAAACCAAAGCACGTCTGATGCACATTTCTTTGTTCTTCATTATCTTGAACTAGAGTTTAAAAAATTTGCTCTATTTTTGTGTGATTAATTAGAGAACCCGCCATTACTCCGACGAAAGTGACTTGCTGTCATAAATATTGTAACTTCCCAGGAGGACTGAAGCGCACCAGTATTTACCGCGGAGTTTATTCGCATCGGTATTAGTACCACCTGAGGTCATTTTTCCAGTACCTTTTAACTAAAGCTAAAAGTCCCTCTTCACTGACATTTTCCGTAATGATCACTGAGATGCACATTCAGACAGGGAATAAAATCACAGAGAAGCTCACTGTACCTCACCTCCATGTTAAACTAGTCCCGTCCCGTAGGGCTTTCTCTGCCTTTCTCCAGGCGCTTTGCCAGACACACATTTGGCTTTTGCTTTTGCACATAACTCTGGTGAGAGAGGTCTGGAGGAGGATCCAGGAGAACACTGGAAATAACATTGAACACAATTATGTGACTGAAATTCGGAAAGTTTTGGGAATTGAAACCAAACTGGGTTGAGAAATATAGCATGGCTGTCAGTGTGTACAGCAACTGATTTTGTATCTAACTGGCTTTGCTTTGGAAATTTCTTTACTATTTCAGGTTTGCTAGCTAAGCAGATCTGACGCTGAACCACATTTCAGGAGATCTTTACTTGGAAAAGGCATGCTTTATGATGCCATTTCCCATAAATGTTATTCGCAACCAAAAACCGGAAAAAAGCTAGCAGGTAGAAAGCTATAAAGGAAAATGAAAACGACATTGTGGTTCGAGTCTTCGAACTTATTTGCATCTGTTGAGACAATATGGAACAATTCATTTTCTTCTGTGTAATTTGGATTGTAAATATGCAAACCTCTTCCAGTGGTAAATACTCGCTTCTAAACGTTTAATACATTTCATAATGTAATTGTTTTAAACCTATATAGTAATGATTATGAGTGTCTCTCCAGATTTGTTAGTCTGGAGGATCTTCTGTTGCTGAGGGTTCGGATGGGAGAAAACATCACTCTGAACTGCAGCATGAGGAACCGAGATGAAGTGGCCTGGTATCTTCTCAAGTATCTGAAGAACTCGTTCTGTTGATTTCTGCAGAGAAGGACAAAACCGTAGAGAAGACTTCTGACCACTTACAATCAAAACCGGGCTGGTATGAAGATGACCGCAGACAGTTGGGTCACCAGAGTCTCTTTAACTATTACTGGAGTAACAGAATCAGATTCAGGACTTTATTTCCATGGAATAAAGTCTGACTCTCCAGAGATGCACTTTGACAAACCCATCAGACTGGAGATTGAAGGTACCAGATTTCACTTTTTCTCATATCTTCAAAAACTTGTCAAAGATGAGTTTTTATTGTAGCTTTGAACTGACAGAGTGTTTCTGCTTCCCGGACAATTGTTCCAAAGTTTTGGTGCTAAATAGGAAAAAGGATTTTGATATTGGATTTTGAAACTTTGAGATCGCAATAGACGTGAAGGACTATAATGCGTTAAGAGCTCGCTCAAGTACTGCGGAGCTAAACCATTTAGTGCTTTATAAGTAATCAGCAATATTTTAAATATTTATATGATGTTTAATAGGCAGCCAATGCAAGTGTTAACAGAACCGGCTGATATGGTCATACTTCCTGGTTCTGGTAAGATCTCGAGCGGCTGCTGTTTTAGACCAGCTGGAGTTTGTTTATTATGCGTGCAGGGCAACCACTCAGTAGAGCATTACAGTAATCTAGCCTTGAGGTCATGAACACATGAACTGTGTTACGACCCTCTTATTATGACTCATACCCGTCTAGAGCTTTTAGGAGGGGAACACGTATAACCATCCTCAGACACGTCACTCTATAACACTGTATGAGGTGGGAAAACACTGAATAAGTTCTAATAAATATAATAATACATTATTATATTTATTAAAACTTATTCAGTGTTTTCTCACCTCATACAGTGTTATAGAGTGACAGTGTCTGAGATGGTAATATTACACAGATATATATGATGGTTATATGATTATTATATATATATATACATACATCGGTCAAAAGTTTAAGATTGGTAAGATTTTTTATGTTTTTAAAAGAAGTCTCTTCTGTCTCACCAAGGCTGCAATTTTTTGATAAAAAATACACAAAAAACACAGTAATATTGTGAAATATTATGACAATTTAAAATGACTTTTTATGTTAATATATATTAAAATGTAATTTATTCCTCTGAAAAAAGCAGAATTTTCAGCATCATTACTCCAGTCTTCAGTGTCACATGATCCTTCACAGATCACTCTAATATGAATGATTTTATGCTCCAAAAACATGTATGATTATTATCCATGTTGAAAACAGTTTTTTACATTTTTATTTCAGGATTCTTTGATGAATAGAAAGTTCAAAAGAACAGCTTTTATCTGAAATGGAAAGCTTTTGTTACATTAAACACTACCCTTTAAAAAGTTTGGGGTCAGTTTGGATAATAATCATACATGTTTTTGGAGCATAAAATCATCATATTAGAGTGATTTATGAAGGATCATGTGACACTGAAGACTGGAATAATGATGCTGAAAATTTAGCTTTTTGTCAGAGGAATAAATTACATTTTAATATATATTAACATATAAAAGTCATTTTAAATGGAACATTTTCAAAAAACAAATGAGATTTAGATATACTGTTTGGGAACAAAGTCACAAAGTTTCAGTCCAAAGCGATAACATTAACTAGTATTTTCAGGAAAAAGAAAATCTTCTCTGGGTCAATTTGACCCAAACACCACATGAGGGTTTAAGACACTTTTAAACTGGATCATTTGTTTGAGGAGAGGTCCGCCGACTGGATTGTGTCCAGTACTACATATAAAAGTACTGGAGACGCATCTTATTCAGCAACACTTGATCCATTAATACGAACACTTTTTCTCTTCTGAGATCTGTTTACATACATTTGTGTTTTTAATAAAGTGACATATTTGTCTTTCTTCAACAGAACTTCCAAAAAAAGTGGACATCACAGGTAATGTTGGTTGTTTAATTGATTTTTGTGCGTTTTGCACTTTTTCTAATAGTGAAAATTATGAATGTGCGTAACTCTTCTGTGTCTGTAGACGAGGTGACGGTGACGGAGCGTGTGTTGATGTTCGCTGGTGTTGGACTGGCTGTGTTTGTGTTTTTTCTGACTACACTCGTCGCTGGAGGAATATGTTACCATCATGGACAGCAGAAAGGATGGAAAGCAGCGAAACAAGAAGCTCTGATTAATCAAAAATCAGCTAAAATGGGCTTAATTTGACCATCTGAGCTTTGCACTGCCAGTAAAATCAGCATCACTGTTAGGAAACACTCATTGAAGAGACCGCTGTGTTTCAGATGACTTCCGTTTACAAGATTTCACTATTAGTTTAGAGAACCTGAGATGAGAAGAGCCAAATGGTGCATTTTTCAGCACAAATGAGAGCAATCATTAATGGTTGTGGGGATTGTACATTTTTTTTGTAGTTTATTTTTGTGTCAGTGATATTTAATTAAACACTGCGTCACTACCTTTAATGCAATATTTATTGATTCAACATATAAACTATATTATTCAAGCTTAGAGTTCAAGCAGTGTGCAGTTTTTACATGTAAAGAATAAGCTCAACAAGATCAGCAAACTTGATTGAAAATCACTGCATCTAGACATTATATATTTATCTTGACTGCATTAATATGCACACATAAGCCAAGTTTGAGAAAACAAATACAAACTGTTTTATGGCACATAAAGCTTGCTTAAAACGTCTATAGAAGTGTTTTGATCAAATAAACGGCAATAAAACTAAGAAATTTGATGTGTTTGTGCATTTTCTGTCAGGAAACGTTATCATTACTAATGCTAAACCTCCTTGTTGAAAGACACTGATATCAGTTCTTCCATCACACATTTAGAGACAATAAAGGTTAATCTTTTATTTGATGTTGGTTTTATTATATATATATATATATTCATTTTAGTTAATTATAACTTGTATATAGATGTTCATTATTAAGAGAATTAAATGGAAACATTTGTTACTTTACGTCTAAAAGCACAGAATTGATCATCACGAAACTTTAGCGCCACCCGGTGGTCATGCGCGTCACTGCAGCCCGGAAGTGTCACACTGTCCGTTGGAAATATAAATATTATCATGGCGTCGGTAACTTTTCGCGATTGTTTTCTGTCAATTTCAGCTTTAATCACCTTCGTGTTCGTGTTTGTGAGCGGTGCTGATTTTGTTCGCTTCGTGTCGTTTCGTGCCATCTATCATAACCTGAGCGGGGCCGCGCCTCCGTGTCGAGGTAAGTTAAGGGAGCGCGCTTTCAAAGTTTACCGACAAAAAAGCTACATGTTATACATATTATATTTATCAACACATGTGCACATACACATATTAATGGAAGGATTGTGTTGCGAATTGACGTAAATTCGCTTTGTAAATGTTCATGAAGTTTTAGGGCTGTTCCAAGTTTTAAGTGACTCGGGTAGCTTGATCTGCATTTTAAAACGATTAAAAAAAGATTATGCGTAAATAAAATTTGCTGGTAGATCAGAATGTTTAGTTGACCAATCCGTGAACCCCATAAATTAGGAATTAGGCTTGCATTTTGAAAACATACGAAAGGAAACGCACGCACGTGCGTCATGTCGTCATTTTGGAATGCGTGCGATGCTAGCATGCAGCCCGGCTAGCTCAGTCGGTAGAGCATGAGACTCTTAATCTCAGGGTCGTGGGTTCGAGCCCCACGTTGGGCGCACAACTTTTTATCTGGTTTTGAAAAAGTTCTGATGGTTGATGTGTGTGTGTTCTCAGACACTGTGCCCTGGTCTGTCGCTCTGCGGGACGGAGTGGTTCTGAAGGCTGTAGCTGTGGATGTTTTCCTTCTGGTCCTCTTCAGTCTCCAGCACAGTGTATTGGCCTGGGCTCCAGTTAAGAGTGTGTGTCAGCGTGTGTTTGGTGTGTTAAGCAGGACTGTGTACTGTTTCACCACCGCTGCAGCACTGCAGGTACCTCTGCCTATGAGCATGCACTACACTTTCCTACTAACAGTTCACATTAGTATGCTACATCGTTGTCACTTGACCTCATTATATTGTAGATTTAGTTCCACAAGTGGTGTCCAGTTCTAAAAGGGATTTATTATTGTCAATCTTTTGCATGTCAACAGACACAAATATGACCATATTTCCTCAAATGTAAAAGACAACTATATTTTCATGTACAACGACTCCATTAACAGTGAAACATTTGACATTTTAAATCAAATGTATTTGTTATTTATTTAATTCAAATGTATGTTTATATATTCTAATAAAATTGTGTTTGTTGGTTTAATATTATTATTTTATTTTTATTCAAAACACACTAACCCTGTAATGTCTAAATGGTCTTAATAATGAAATATCTGTGTAATGATGTGGTGTGTGTGTAGTTGCTGATGCAGTGCTGGCAGCCGGTCACCGGCGCCCCCTGTGTGTGGTCCGTGCGCAGTGCACCCTGGGATATCTGGTTCCCGCTGCTCTGCTTCGTCGTACACTTCCTGTGCTGGGCCGTGATCTGCAGCATCCTCCTCATCTTCGACTATCCCGAGCCTGATGGGCCTCAAACAGGTACGTCTGCATCTACCTCAACTATACGCTCTATTTATGAGATATTCACTGGATCATGTGATGAGTTTCTAAGGCCTGTAAATGATCAAATCCCAATCTGTCTCTGATGAGCCTCACTGTAAAGTGTTCCCATTATTGGTTCATGCATCGCATTATATGTTTTAAAAGTGAGATTTGATCATAAAACTACACATTTAAATTATAAATCCAACATTATTGGAATTTATTGATATTTATTATCATTTTATGTCAATATCTCCTATACTCGTTATATAGATCTCGCTGATTTGCATCAGAACTTCATCTAAACATCAGCTCCAGGTTGCATATTTTACTCAGTTTGAGCCTCTGAATAAATCTAAGCTGTTTTCTACTCCATATTCTCACTATATATGAGCCGTAAAAGCCTGATGTGTCAAATATGATGCGAAACATGCAAACTTTTTTCATTTTCATCTTCACCTGTCAAAAGTCATTGCTCATCTATCAGTGTGTGTGTGTGTGTCAGGTGTATTACGAGTGTCTGGGTCTGGATGACCCTCTCCTGCTGAAGTCGGAGCGAGCGCAGCGCCTGTACTCTCACCTCAGACACCCGGTGTGTGTGGAGCTGCTGACGGTGCTGTGGCTCCTGCCGTCGCTGCCGCTGGACCGGCTGGTGTTGGCGCTGTTCCTGTCGCTGTATCTGGCGCTCGCGCACTCGCTGGACGCGCAGGACTGTGTGTATTCTGCGGCAGCTCCAGAGCAAACTGCACATCTTCTCCTCGCCACTAGAGGACAGCAAGCGCAGTGTCAGCCACACACACAAGACTCAGTGAGGAGCGGAGCACGTGAACGCCTCGACCGGTGAGATGTCCTGAAATATTACTCCAGTGAATATACAGTAAAGTGTCATTTATTCCTGAATTTATCATCATTACTCCAGTCTTCAGTGTCACATGACCCTCCAGAAATCACTCTAATATGAGGATCTGATGATCAAGACACATTTATGATTATTATCAGTGTTTTAAATTTTTTTTCCAGGATATATTGAATGTAAAGTTCAGAAGAACAGCTCTTCTCCACACCACTAGAGGGCAGCGATCACTGCATCAGCCACACACAAGTTATGTGTTCTTGAAATAACAATACAGAGTCATACAAAACACTTAAATCTATAAATAATTCTGCATTTTGTATCAAAAATCAATCATACATCTAATAGCATAATTTTCAACACCAGCTGATGTGTGTGACCGCTTTACCAGTGTTTGAGTGAGTGGAAAACAGTCTACCGTTTTTACAGTTAAAGGAGTAGTTCACTTTTAAAAAAAACTTTTGCTGATAATTCACTCACCCCTGTGTCATCCGAGATGTCCATGTCTTTCTTTCTTCAGTTGAAAAGAAATTAAGGTTTTTGATGAAAAGGGTTTTCTCCATATAATGGACTTCAATGGGGACCAAACGGTTCAAGGTCCAAAAGACAGTTTCAGTGCAAACTGTTCAAAGGGCTTTAAACAATTATAGCACACAGTGTGTTTATCGTGCAATTTATACGTGGAAATGAGGTCATTTGGTTCGTTCAACGAACGAAATGAACGAATTGACTCAGCAAACCGATTCGTTCATTTTGATGAACGAGTTTGAACAGGAGAGTCACGAACGCGCATCACAGAACAGAGCAAGGCGAGCATTTGAGCTTATAAAACTTAAACTTTGTTATTTATATATTAAATGAGCGCTCGTTTCGCTTGATAAGACCCTTATTCATCGTCTGGAATCGTTTAAAGCCCTTTGAAGTTGCACTGAAACTGTCTTTTGGACCTTGAACCGTTTGGTCCCCATTGAAGTCCATTATATGGAGAAAATCCTGGAATGTTTTCATCAAAAACCTTAATTTCTTTTCCAACTGAAGAAAGAAAGACATGGACATCTTGGATGACATGGGGGTGAGTAAATTATCAGCAAAAGTTTTTTTAAAGTGAACTACTCCTTTAACACTCTTTGCTTTATATACAGTCAAACCAAAAACTATTCCGACACCAGATATCATTTTTGATATTTTCTACTAGTGTGATCAGGACACTATTGTTCATTTATATCAGTGACATTTACACACATTTGGGACTAATAATGATTCCTCCACTTTGAGCTGATGATGTTCTGCTGAAGTGTGTGTTCTGTAATTGCTAATTGCTCTTTTTACACACACACACTGAACAACATGTCACTGGTTGAGCTAAACTGGTATGATCTAATTGTGTAGTTAAATTTAACAGCTGACAGATATTCAACATTATTCATGTGTGATATAATGTGAGAAATGTTGAAGGTGTCTGAATATACAGTATTTAGGTTTGACTGTATGATATTTCACAAATAAAATTTTAAAATAGAATTTTAGTTATATTATTCATTTACAATAAACCGGAATCACAATCCATAAACAAGACCATTATATCAGTTATGGACACACTTGTAAAACATCTAAAAAAAGAAAAGGAAAATTTGGACCAAAATAATTTGCCATAATCAATTACAACTAAAATAAAAGTAAGATTGTTTCTGTTTCCTGATAATTAATTATTAATAATAATTCATTACATTTATATAGCGTTCATCTTTAAAGCATGTAAGAGAGCCACACTGCCTTCTGAAGTCATGTCTCTCATCCTGACAAACACAGGAGGGTTTACCTCTCATGCATATTTAATGATGATCTGTGATGTCATCAGAGGTCCTGCCATTTTCTACACTTTTAAACTGTTAACTTAGTAAAGCTTATCGAGGTCATTGAAAATAGCTTTTACAAAGGAATCAAATCATTTGTAGATAAAACAAATCAAATTCTATTTGTAGTCAGCGGAAGAGGAGCTGATGTGTTTCGGCTTCAGATGAGGTGCACAGGTCAAAGGTCATCAGTTGTGACATTAAGAGTGATGGCACGCATTGTGTATTATTGTGCAATTTATAAGCGAAAATTAGTTTTTATGTGCATATGATAGGCAGTTTTCACATGCATTTAATTCGCAGTACGTTTGCATATAATACACACACACACACACACACGCACACACACCACTACTAAACCTATCCTAACCAACCCATGCGTATTCTATACACGTAAAAAAAAATGTTTGCGTATAAATTTCACAATAAACACACTGTGTGCTATAGAGATGCATTTAGTGTGATCGGGTTGCAATGCACACACACACACACATACACAGAAACTCTCTCTCACACACACACACACACACACACATGCACACTCACGTTCTCACTCACGCACACAAACACACATCCACATCCAATGTCATTGTGGAGAAAATGACATTGGATGGTTTTCTTTTGGCCAGTAGTGTAACATTTCAGCTTTTTTGAGGACTTTTATTTTGTATTTACTGCTTGTTTTTATATAAAAGTTTTATTTCTTACGAATGTTTCAGAAGTCTGCAGGTGTCGAGGATAAAAACTGCGTTTCACACTGACCTCCTGTGTTTTACACCAATAAGTGTCATAACTACTGGAAATCATGAGATGTCTGATGCTTGAAGTGTGTTTATATTATGACCTCAGAGAATGTATTTTTACATGGTCAAAAAACATGAAATTATTATTGTATAAACTAAAGACATGACAACATCTGCACTATTATAAGAGCTGAAAACCTCCTTAAGTTTATTTACATGGTAAAGCCCTTTGTCTGTATCACACCGTGTGTATTCAGAGTTTACCGCACCACGTCTGCCTCCAATCAGATCCTTCTGAATAAAGACAAATTTGCAGCAAATTATGTTTTTGTCTTGTAACTTAATTATTTAGCAATATGTTAAAAACACGTTCGCTTATTATACGGAGTGTATATTTTTAGGTGCTGGAACTGGTTTAATATGTAAAAAAATATAAAAATGTAGAGTTCTACAAGTAACAATAGGAGAACTCGCTCCATTAGGAATCATGCATTGAAAGTTCTATTTAGAACCTTAATGTGGCTATTAAACAACCCCCCCCCAACCAAAAAAAAAAAAAACGTTTAGTTATGAAAATGTGAAAAAGTTTTGATAAATAAACTTTTTTATTTATTTTTATTTTTTTTATAAATGCGCATTACTGATAGCCTAAAAAGTATGTGATTATTATGTAATGTATAATTAAGAGGAGTTTTTGAACTGTGACTTATCTAAGAACTGGGGTTAATTCCCGTGCCGCCGTCACTCTCCCGTTAACGGCACACACACCAAGAGGAGATGGAGAACAGATACGTGTTTTCTCCGGCAATATGGCGCGTGTGCCTGTGATTCTCCTGCTGGAGTTTAATGTAATTATGGGATTACACTTCCAGTCCTGCGCCGCTAAAGCCGCCCGTGTTTACGACACTGCCGCTCCGGTCCGCGGGACTCACACACCGCTCGGGGAACCGGGAATATGAGCTAACTGGAGCTTTAACTGGAGCTTTATTGACTGTTGCGTGTTAGACAGGTCGCTGCTTCACTTTCGCAGGGAGTTGATGAATTATCAGGACTTTTGATGGTTTCTTTGGAGTTACATTAATGGGAAGATGAACGTCGAGCGAATGGAAACGAGGAGAACTTTATTAGGTGAATCAGGACTTCAGTCATCCCTCAAAATAAGGTATGTAAAAATAGTTACATGTGATTATTATGTTTTAAATAGATAAGTATGTCAAAATAAACATTAATTATAGACATTTCAGTTCATATAATTGCAGAATAATTTTAAGCAAATTGTTTTTTCCATGCAACAAATCATAATTTAAGTAGTTGACATGAAAAACGACAAGCATGCAATATTTTTCAAGTTTAATTTTCTGATTGGTGTTTTTGTGTAAACATTGTTTTGTTGTATTGTTTTTTAGAATACGTATCCTGCTGTAAAGCACAATGCCCAACTGTTGTTTTTTATTGTGCTATAAAAATGAAATTTTATTTGATATTTGGATTGGTTATTAAACATGCAAACTTAATTGCATGTAAATGTGTACTTTAAAATAAACAATTTGACATTATTACTACTTGTTACCTGCAAAAAAGTTTAATGCAAAAACAAAATAGTGAGCAGTCACAGCACCTAAAATGTGCTTCTTCTCTTATCAATTCAGATTAATATTTTACATCTAAAATCAGAATAAAAAAATAAAAAGTTGTTATGCAGAATAAAAATGTATAAATGCATATTCATATATTTGTATTGAAAGATGTGCATGTCTGTCTCTATATTTGACTTGAATTTTAAGGTATAGTTCACCCAAAAATTACATTTACTCACCAATAAGTTGTTCCAATAAATAACATGATTTTTGTGCATGACACATCCATTTTAGACAAACCTAAAGTGTTTATTTATTTGACAGGATTCCTGGATGTTCCTGTGTTCCTACAAAAAAATTCTCTGATCAATAAAAATCGCACTGTTCCACCAAGTACCACGTGGTTATGTCTCTGTTGGCTCTACCGGAATGGAAGCAGCTTCTGCTGGAGAGAAAGCGAAGAGAGGAGGAGGAGAGAGAGAGACGAGAGAGGGAAGAAGAGGAGCGGATGGCCAGCATGCCGGCCTGGAAGCGAGGGATCATCCAGGAGAAGGAGAGCGAAGCAAGACGAGGAGCCAGAGAGAGAGAGAGACGGAGGACAGAATTCTCCGGATGTCCTGGGAATCTTGGAAGACCGTCGTCACAGAGCAAACGGATAGTAAACTCACACATCACCCTCAGAACCGAAGTGCAAAAACAGATATCCAAAAAAGAAACCATCAGCCCCATCCAACAGAACCCCTTCATTCGTTCTGAGAACAGCTTTCGAGAGATAATAGAGGGAAGGAGGTGATTAGAGATGGAGAGAATGAGTATACAAAGACCACCAATAATAGTGGAAAAGAAAGGAATAGGGAAACTGAGATTTTGGAGAGGACGGGATAGAGAGATGTGGTTTGAGAAGACGGGAAATAAAAGTGAGGGACGAGAGCGAGATCGAAGCACTGGGAGAGAAACCAGAGACGCGGAAAAGAGCAAATCCCAATTTTCTCCGGTCGTTGGTCTCCGCACGATCCAGGCAAACAACATTATCATCATCGAAAGAGACAAAAATGGGAAGGAAAAACCGTATAGGATGAATAAGGAGGTGGAGGAGGAAGAAAAAAGGATGCGGATGGATTTGAGAGAGTTTTCTGGCTTGCGGAGGAAGCGTGACGGAGATTAGGGCGTCGGAGGTATTGATCATCAAGCCATCCATGATCGAAGGGAAAAGAGAAACGGAGATTGCTGGGATGCCGAAAGAGGAAGCGGTGAGGAACGTTTAGAGAGAGAAGGGATTTGGAGATTCGATGCGCTTCACTTTCGAGGACCGTCCATGCAAAGAGCGGAGATATTTAAGAACCACAAGGATAAAGCGACTCAAGAATGTAGTGGACGGGTTAGTTTGCTGCTCAGTAAGTTTGGGGAACATCCCAAACCTCCAATGCGTGCTCCAAGAGCACGGATTGCTTCAACCGTCCGGGAAAGAATCGGGATAGATACAGCACTGGGAGACCTGTTTGTTCCGGAAGGATCAGAGCACAAAGGAGACGGAAACGAGTCCGACTTCTAGGGGTGTTCCCAAACGTTCCTTCAGCTTCTCTGACCGTGTGGTTTCCCAACAGGAGAACCGTGAGGTAAAGATGATGGAAAGGACGTATTCTGATCGTAGGGTCAAGACACGGGTACGAGCGTGCGACCCATCGGAGAACCATCGAAGGTTCTCCACCAGGACAGATGGGGCCCAACCCAAACATGATGAGCCGATGCTTGAAAAGAGACAAAAAGAACGAAGAGTTGAAAATAAGAATGATTTTATATGTGGAGAAACAGAGGAACAGGCTTCAAGCGGTGGATGGAGAAGAGGGATTCACTCGGGTTTCCGTTAAAAACCAAGAGGGGGTCACATTTGCACTACGAGTTCCCATCAAACAAGATGGGAAGGAGAGCAGCTCGGGAGTAGAGATCAAGATAGTGAGGGAGGAGAATGAGAAAGAAATTAAACAGAGAGAGAAGAGGGAAGACGTGATGGAAAGTCAGAACACTCTGGAGAACTCAAAACGGAGGCAAAAACAGAATCCGATCAGGATGAGGAAACCGTTGGAGCTTCAGCACAATCCCAAGGTGTATGTATCCCATCCTCAGGTGACGGTACTATCGATTTATCTGCAGGAATTCGGTGCAACTGTGTCAACACTCCATTTGAAGATCCCAGTTGCCCGTCTGAAGGCCTACGTCTGGACAAACATGCCAAAGAAAAAGCCCTATCGGATGGAGAACTTAAGAGGGCAGGGGATGTGTTTCCACATGAAGATGAAGACAAGATCTCTTCTGAAATGAGTAAACAGGATCAAAAAGAGCATCAGAACTTTCCAAATTTGACCTCACAACTCCCACAGCAATCAATCACAATGGGACTGAGCAAACTCTGCACCCAAGAGGGAGTCACCATCCCCAGGACTGTGTTTTATGGGGTCGATATATTAGCAGAAAGGAGAGCAAGTCTCCCTGTCGGGGATGGACAACTGGAGAGGAGAGGGAGCTGGAAGGCAGGTCGACCTTTGACCTCGAGTCGAGTCTTTAAAAGAGAGAATTCGTCAACAAGAGAAGGAAATACAGAAAAGCAGGGAGACTGATAAAGAAGGGGGCAACAGAGAACAGGAAGAAAACACACTACAGTCTGTTCAGACCGTTTGATGTCAACACAGGACGCCTAGCATGGCAAAGTCAAGCCCTCAACTTCCTCTTCCTGTTTCTCTGTCGCTCTTGCAGAAGTCAGACTCGACAGAAAGAGAAGTTGGGGGAGATCTCTATCCGAGACGCTTTCGAGAGCGAGATCCACCCTGGGAACACGGAGAGAGGGACCGAACGCCATGTAGAGATCGCTTGTAGAACGAGCACTGACGGCAGGAGACAAGAGAAAAGAGAGAGAGGACAAGCTGTTAGAGGAAGAGTACCTTCCTCCCTCTCCTCTCCCTCCCCAACACTTTCGGACTCGTTAGACGCCATGAGCCGGATATATAACCTCAAGACTGTTGGGTCCAGGACTGCAGTGTGTATCAGCGAAAGATCGGCGATTTGCCCCCACATAGTGGACCTCAAGGTAAATACAACCCTATTAGACAACCACCGTCACCGGATGTCCTACCAGAAACGGTAAAACTGTGGAATCATGGGAGGGACGGTGAGAAATCGGAGATCAATTGAGTCGACAGGTGTTCAGATGGTACAGCGTCACGTGGAACGACTACAGCTGAGGGAACCGGAAGCCGGATGTGGTTCCCAAAACGACAGAAAGGTACAGACCAGAATGGAGAAAAGCCGTATTAAAGAACCGGAGGTCCAGGAAGCAAAAAGACCAGACATCTTGAAGGAAACACAAACATCTACAAAGTCCTCAGATTCCCAAAAGCCCAACAGAAAGTACCTCGCTAAACAATCGTCATTTGCACAATCGCGCCCTGCAACTCCGAATCAACAACCAAACCTCCAGAACCAAGCTCTCCTTCGTGCACCGCGTCCCCTTCTACAACCCCATCTCCACCTCTCTTCTCCATCAGAAGCGCCTCAGGTGGAGCAGGTAAGAGAGGGACGACGCTTCACAATCACCCCTAGAAGACCTGCAGGGTATCAACGCTGAGAGCGTCCCAACAGGGACTCCCAAAGCGGCGCCACCGGCCAGTGTTCCCACGTCGCCGCTCCCAGCAACACCAGGGAAACGGGGAAAGAAGAGGTTTCCCACAGCGGAGGAGATCGAAGTGATCGGAAGGGTACCAGAACCTCGAGCGCTCCTGCTTGGCGAAGAGCAGATCGGCCACCAAAGCGGTGAGTGTTTCTCTGTGTCTACGCATGACGTTTACCAGCGAGATGATGCGCTCATAATATCAAGGCAATATAACACTGAGCATGCAACATGTTTCACTTAGACTTAAACGTTTCGATCAGTAAGTTTTAATGTTGGCTCGTTTTGCTCACCAAGGCTGTGTTTATTTGACTAAAAATACAGAACATGTAAATCAGCTGTTTTCTATGTGAATATACAGTAAAGTGTCATCTATTCCTGAGTTTTCAGCATCATGACTCCAGTCTTCAGTGTCACATGGTCCTTGAGAAATCACTCTAATATGATGATCTGATGGTCAAGAAACATTTATGATTAATATCTTTCTATTCATCACAGAATTGTACACGACTGAATGTTCTTTGATCATCACATCCTCATATTAGAGTGATTTCTGGAGGGTCATGTGACACTGAAGACTGGTGTAATGATGCTGAAAATTCAGCTTTGATCACACACTGTAAAAATATTTTTGGTTTAACTTAAAAATTAAGTAACCTGGTTGCCTTAATTTTAAGTTCATTGAAATGGAAAAATTGAGTTAATACAATGAAGGAGATTGATTTAATCATCAGAAACTCAAAACATTATGTTATCTGAACTACATAAATTAAGTTAGAAAAAATGTTTTGATTACAAATCATGAAAATATTTTTTTACTGTGCAGGAATAAATTACATTTTAAAATATATTCACATAGAAAAGTTATTTTAAATTTTCATAATATTTCATAATATTACTGTTTTTTTATTATTTTTTTACGTTTTTTTTAATCAAATAAACACAGCTTTGGAGAGCAAAAGAGGCTTATTTTAAAAACATTAAAAATCGTACTGTTTGCACAACAGTGTATATGCAGTGAAATACTAGCGTAATGCAGTGTGTTTGTGGTTTAGTGTGATTTCTAATTTCAAAGAAACACCTGCACGCACTTCGAAAGATTCCCAAGAATGATTCAAAGTGTGATCTGTCAATAGTCAGGCCAGAATATCTCTGTTGTCTTTGATTGTGGCGAGGCAGTTGCTCAGTGTTAATCCTGGATAAGCTTTATCTCTCACGCCATCACAGTTCACAGGTGAAGATTTAACACATTTAAACACTGCATAAAAAAGCCAAATCAGAACATGACTTCGGGAAACACTCATTCTGCACTGTTCAGGAGTAGTTCAACAAACCTTTAAAATTCACTTCTTGGATTAAACAAACAAACAAAACAAACAAACAGCTAGGCTGGCTTTAACGTAGTCTAAGAATAGATGGAGGTTAATCTATCGCAGTCGTGCTTTTCTTCAGTGCCTTTAACCCTGACACTGTTCCGTGTCTGACCTCTGACGTGTGTGAGGCGAAGATGACCCAGAGAAGCTCATGGTGTAGTAGTTGCTATAGACCAGTTTGATTAAATTTGACTAATTTTATCTATAAGATTTTAATCCACTGAATCCCAACGTAAAGCAAAAGATTATAATATGCAGTACCAGTCAAACTGTTTTGGAAACATGCGAGTTTTTAAATGTTTTTGTCTCTTAAGCTCACCAAGGATGTATTTATTTCATAAATCAGTAATATTGTGAAATATTATTTTGATTTAAATCATCTGTTTTCTATGTTAATATACAGTAAAGTGTAATTTATTCCTGTGATCAAAGCTGAATTTATCATCATTTCTCCAGTCTTCAGTGTCACATGATTCTTCAGAAATCTTCAGAAATGTATTTAAATATAAATCTTTTGTAACATTATAAATGTCTTTACTGTCAATTTTGATCAATTTAATGCATTCTTGCTAAACATTATACATTAAAATATTATTTTTCTTTTTATATTTCATACCTCAAACCTTTGAATGCTAGTGTTTCATAGTTTCACAAAAAAACAAAACAAAACATTTATGATAATAATCATAAATGTTTTTTTGTATCCTCATATTAGAGTGATTTCTGGAGGATCATGTGACACTGAAGACTGGAGTAATGATGATAAATTCAGCTTTGATCACAGGAATAAATTACACTTTACTGTATATTCACATAGAAAACAGATGATTTACATGACAATAATATTTCACAATAATAAATAAATACAGTCTTGGTTGGCAGAAAATACTTTTTTTTTTCAGAAACATTGAAAACTTTTAACTGGTTCTGGATATGTGCAATACATCTACACACACACACACACACATATATATATATATATATATATATATATATATATATATATATATATATATACACATATATATATATATATTTTTTTTTTTTTTTTTTTTTTTTTTGCAAGTAATAAATGCAAAGCTTGGTAATATATATTACTGAGATTCCTTGGAAACTGCAAAATGATACACAAATACAAATGATCCTTCTATTGCATTGTCTTCACTGTTTATACACAAAACATAAAAAGCACAACCAGTGTCGTCTCTGTTCCACTAGCGAATGCATCTAATGAGCCGAAACACTCAAACAAACAGTTCAAACCGATGATGTTTACTGTGCACATCATTACTGTCAGTCACGTCTCACGTTTATTCTCTCGAGTCATAGCGGGAGGAATTAAAGCTCGTAGGAAACACCGGTCTGACCAAGACATTTATGATGGCATCTGATAACAGAATACATCAGTGAGGCTGACACACACACACACACACACACACACACACACGATACACTGATGAACGCTTGGCTTCCCTGAAACTGTGCAGTTCCTCCCTCGAGCTGAAAAACACTGACACACACTCTTTTGGAAACTTTCACTTCTGGAAACATCACAACTAAAATCAGCAGAGTTTGCTCACATGAGACGTGTGGGAGGGTGCGATGTGTGTTAACGGCCGATTTCATCAAACGAAGCGTTGTGGAGTAAGTGGGACACAGACGACACAAAAGAGCTCAACAGAGCAGAAACATGAACGACAGAGTCTGGCAGCGTCCGCTGGGACAGAAGAATGACCTCTTCATTTAGATGGGCTTTCACACAGAGTTAATAGAGCAGCATGTTTGCATTGTGGGGATCAGTGTAACCACACACACACACACACACACACGAACTTCTGCCAGGAACCCGAGTCACAATGTACATCAAGAGAACACAATAATGAAACTGGACTCTTGAGCTAGAAGAACACAAGCGTTTATGATCATAATAATCAAACAATGTGCAATACTGTAGAATATTTTTTTTTAATTTAATGATAAAAAGTGACAGTAAAGACATTTATAATGTTACAAAGATTCTACAGTAGCTTCTAAAGAATTTTTTTTTTGTTTTTTGGTGAAAAAAAGATTTTTTGTGTGTGTGCATTTTTACACTCTAAAAATGCTGGGTTATTTTAACCCAACTTATCAAATATGGACAAACCCAAATGTTGGGTTAAAAATGTAATTAAAAAATGTAACCCAATGGCTGGGTTTGTCCATGTTTGACCCAAGGTTGGGTTAAAACAACTTAGCAATTTTTAGAGTGTATAAACTCACACCTGATTTCTACAATAGAATACAGTCATTTCATATTTGTTTATATACATTATCATTAACGGCCTAACACTCTAAAAATTGCTGGGTTGTGTCAACTGTGGGTCAAATATGGACATTGGGTTAAATATTTTAATTACAATTTTTAACCCAACGTTTGGTTTTTCCATATTTGACCCAAAGTTGTGTTAAAACAACCCAGCATTTTTAGAGTGTACATTTACTTTATTAAAAAGTAGTTTGAGAGGCAAATCCAGGAAGTTTGTGAATTACTGAAATGCAAACAAATCATTAAATATAAAACACACTAAATAAAGAAAATTTTTATTTGTATATTTGCGTGTCATGTGACCATTAAGTGACGATTAGAGAACCGTGAACTTGCAAATGTGTTAGAAATATTGACTTAATATATGAACTACACCAGCCGTGCACAACACCAGTTTCAGAAGAACAATATCTGAGAAATACACCATGTCTCTTGATTTAAGGACGTTTATATATTTCTATGGAAAACGGCAAAAATACTAAGGAAGAAGATCATTTTTGCAATGTACAAAACATTTAAAGCCATAACTTTGACTTCCTGCTAATGTTTAAGGCCTTAGTTTGTGTCAGTGTAAACCCTCCAGAAACCCTGTCTTATGCTGATTTGAAGCTCAATTATTATGTTATAATTGCTGCTTAATTATTAATAACATTTATGATTATTATCATTGTTGAAAACAGTTATGCTGCTTCATTTATACATTTGATTTTTGTCAGGATTCTTTGATGAATACAAAGTTCAAAACAGAAATTGTTTGATAAAATCTTTTGTGACCATATAAATGCTGTTTTACTGTTATTTAAAGAAGGTGCTGAATACAAGTATGATATATATATATATATATATATATATATATATATGTATATATATATATATATATATATATATATATATATATATATATATATATATATATATATATAAACTTGTATTCAGCACCTTTTTTTTTAAATGACAGTAAATATATATATATAGCCTATATATATGAAGTAGCACAACTGTTTTAATTATCATAAATGTGTCTTGATCATCAGATCCTCATATTAGAGTGATTTCTGGAGGGTCATGTGACACTGAAGACTGGAGTAATGATTGATAAATTCAGCTTTGATCACAGGAATAAATTACACTTTACTGTATATTCACATAGAGAACAGATGATTTAGAATTAGAATAATATTTCAATTTTTTTGCTGTATTTATTGTATTTTTTAATCAAATAAATGCAGCCTTGGTGAGCCTTTCTTTTTAAAAACATTAAAAATAATTATTCCAAACTTTACACTAAATATATACGCTAAAAGTGTAAATATATTCCATATTCAAAACTGCACATCTAAAAGCAGAGCATTGCATGAAACGCTAACCTGTACACATGCATGAAGGGGATCACGTGTATTTTTACAAGCTCAACCCTGACTAATGCGTGTTTTATTTGTCTGCAACATTTCTGGGTCTCGTGACAGACTCTCGGCTACTTCCTCCTCATATCTGTGTCACTTCCTGTAACACACACACACAGCCTAAGTTTTATCAGTTCATGCTAATTTCAGTTGACGTGTTACAGTTAAACAGCGTGTGTGTGTGTGTGTGTGAATGTGTCTCTGCTCCAGGAGTCATTACCCTGGTTTACACTCTGACCACATCTAACCTTCGCTCTTCCTCCTGTTCATGCTCGCACAGTTCCCATAATGCATTGCAGCATCACCGCCACCCCCACAGGTCGACTGACGTCAGTCTGTTAAGCCTCCATAATGCTGCTTTCTCTCTGTATGGTGTGTGGAGTGTTGTGTGTTCTCTCGGACGGTGCTGCTGTGTGATTGCTGAGGGACTCATGATCATGATTGTGGACTGAAGTGCACTATAAAGGCGTCTTCACTGTGTCGACTCGATTCAGTGCAAAGACAGAAGTCAGAGTACATCACACCTCATGTGAGCCCTCCAGTATAAAAGGGTCGCAACATTAGTGTGAATGCATTTATCTCACCTTATACATCACCTTGTGTTTTTGTAGTTCACACGGTTTGTAGTTTTTGAAAAGTTTTTGAAAACGATACCGTTATCGTCCGATAACGGTTTCGTTTTCAAAAACTGGCACTTTGAAACCCTAAAAAGGCCCCTAAAATGCAAAATGACAAAACAAACGCATAAAAAGGGTCCGTTTTTACACCAGTGGAGCTCTGAGTGAGTGAGTGGAGGCGGGGCTCATTTGCATATTCATAGAACCGCACATATTAAATGAGACTGTAACATTCAAGTTATTTTAAGGCATAAAGTTTTTTTTTGTTGTTGCTGTATTTACTGACCATTTTCACTCAGAATATTGCTAGTAATTTTCACAAGGAATCAGAAACTGATTCAAAGTAACAAGATTGAATTAAACGTGACATTTTGAAGTAGGAAGAAATTATAAGACTAGGAATTAATATTTTCAGGTAAAATGTATGCCAGTAATTTCTGTTTTATTTGCTGTTTTTAGGATTCTTTTTTTCTCTATAAAAGAATCCTTTGAATTTAGAAACTCGTGTAAACACATGTGCATTTTAACTCTGATCTGACTGTGTCTTCACTGACTCTCTCTCTCTCTCTCTCTCTCTCTCTCTCGGTGCAGCTGAAGGTGAAGGTGTGTTTCGACGAGGTCCAGCTGGGAGAGAGTGTGTGAGTACCCTTCAGAGGACTGTGTGCTTAGCATCGCTCCCCTGCTCTCCTCATCCCGGGCCGGAGGACGGAGCGAGGGAAGAGGAGGAGGACGAGGAGGACGAGAGCGCAGGAAGGGGTCCGGGTCCTAAAAGTGGGTCAGTGGCTTCTACATTACATCAACATTAAAACAAGCAGACTCCATGAAAAGTAATGAGACATGTTTAGGTCATTCTCTTTCATTAAGTGGAGCAGGTCTGGGCTTTGAGTTCACGTTGAGAACTGTTACTCGCTAAAAATGCTGGGTTGTTGTCAACTCCAAATTGGGTCAAATATGGACAAATCCAACAGTTGGGTAAAAATAAAAAATTGAACAAATAAAACAAATTGAACAAATAAAAAATTGTTGTGTTTGTCCATATTTGACCCAATTTTGAGTCAAACAGGAAGTTGAGCATTTACTACATTTACACACACACTGAGTGTGAGATGCAGGAATATCTTTCAATATATGTTTCCTAAATGCACTTTATGCTCATAAATGTAAGTAAAGCTGGATGTAGTGTGTGTGTGTGTGTGTTGCATGAGTGCTTTACAGGCATTATATACATTTGAATTTATTAGTGTTTTTTAGCTTGAACTGCTCTTAAAATAGACGACTGTGTTACGTGCTATAATTATTTGAAATAAAAAGTATGTTTCCGCAGTTCACGATTGTGCAAAATTCTGTCTGTCATCTGTCTGTCTGTCTGTCTGGTCTTATGTCTGTCTGTCTGTCATGTCATGTCTGTCTGTATGTCTGTCTGTCTGTCTAGTCTGTCTGTCTATCTGTCTGCTCTGTCTGTCTGTCTGTCTGCATGTCTGTCTGTCTGTCTGTCTGTCTGTCTGTGCTGTCTGTCTGTCTGTCTGTGTGCTGTCTGTCTGCATGTCTGTCTGCTGTCTGTCTGTCTGTCTGTCTGTCTGTCTGTCTGTCTGCTATGTCTGTCTGTCTGTCATGTCTGTCTGTCTGTCTGTCTGTCTATCTGTCTGTCTGCATGTCTGTCTGTCTGCATGTCTGTCTGTCTGTCTGTCTGCTGTCTGTCTGTCTGTCTGTCTGCCTGTCTGTCTGTCTGTCCTGTATGTCTGATCTGTCTGTCTGTCTGTCATGTCTGTCTGTCTGTCTGTCTGTCTGTCTGTCTGTCTGTTCGTCTGTCTGGTCTGTCTGTCTGGTCTGTCTGGTCTGTCTGGTTCGTCTGTCTGTCTGTCTGTCTGTCTGTCTGTTATACCGTCTGTTCAACTGGTTGGTCTGTTCTGCCTGCATGTCTGTCTGTCTGTCTGTCATCTGTCTGCCTGTCATGCTGTCTGCTGTCTGTCTGCCTGTCTGTCTGTCTGTCTGTCAACCCCTGCTACAGGTTAAAAACCATTAAATGCACATTTTTAAAACCTTTTTTTTACATAATAATTTTAAATGTTATTTTTTGTCTTTTTCCCCAGATGAATCCTGTAAACGATTCTCTAAATGACAAATCATGGCATCCTCCAATGTAACATTTTACTTGGCCGAAGGTGTAAGTAATGATACAATTTTTAAAATGTGGTTTTAAAATGATCATTACATATGTATATTTTTTCTCCATGTTTTACTTGTCCTGTTGGAGAATCAAAAGCACATTATTTGATTTCTGTTTCATGATAAGCGCTCTGATCCACAGAATGATCCCGCTGAGTCTAAATAATGTTTGCACAATTTACAAGTTTTATGATTAAAACCTTTTATGATCTGAAGCCTCTTCATTAAAAAAAAGAGATATATATATATATATATATATATAGCTGGAATAGATTTTATTGTTTTATCCTGCATCACACTGAGAATTTATTTTAATTTATAAATGAAAATGAAATGCTCGTCCTCTGATTGTCACATGCTAAGAGTGGACTCTCTTATGAAAGTATGGTTATGATTACTGAAGATTAGAATAAATGCTGTCATGGAACAGTGATATATGATATTTGTTTAAAAAATAGTTCTGTTTTCATCATGAGATTGTAAAATAGAATTTTGTCATTGCATATAGAATTATGTGTTGACGGGACACCTGGATTTTTACAATGCAATCAAATAAAAATCCAATTTTTGTATATTGTTTGGTACTCGAAAACCAGTTTCAACTTTCCAACGAAATAAAGAAGCACCTGTAAATATAATAAACCTTACAGACACAGTGTGTGTGTGTGTTATAATAAGGGAGCAATCTAAAATCTTTTTCTATTACAAACTGCTTGTTATTACAGCGCCACCTTCTGGTTATTTACAGTAATGATGAATGATGCTTCACATTAAATCATCTGAAATATTGATGAGATGCGACAGTCTGCACAGTGCCTGCGAACAGTTAAATCATTTTACATATAGATTAACCTCAGTTATTTAAATTCAATTTACTGCCTTTGTCAAATTTCCTTAGAGATTGTTTCTGCTCACAGCATTCGTGGGCTACTTTAGCATTGAACCAAATAAGCTTTCAGGTGAAAATGTTGCGTTTTTGATTAGGGATCCCTGACATATGAAAAGCCACATTTTGGTTAATATGTTCAAAAACATGATTTGTTTATAGCTACTGTCGATTCAGCATTGTTGTGTAGGCTACAATCAATCACAATCATTTTCAGCATGTTCCCTTACAAGTGTGTCTCCTGCCTCACAACAATTATAGGCTAGTTCCCATAGTTCCATAAGCTCATACTAATGATAGCTTTACTTATGGATCACTTTACATGTAGCATTAGCCTAATATACGCGGTAATTTTTGAGAGTCAATGTTATTAGTGTTAGCTTGCTAATATCTGGATCTCCCCTGCTGCCTGCACCTTTCTCCCCTCAAACCATAGTAGCAATTTCACCTTGTCATTAAAAAAATGGGATAATTAGCTGTTTGTTCATGTTGCTCTATTAAAGATTAGCTACACTTCCTTTGATACCAAATCACGCGGGTAGCCGTCAATCACGCGACACTTGGACATAACGCTTCAGAATTTGGTAAGTACTATGTTTATTACTTCTGCACTTGTTTAGCGTATTTGCAGCCAGTCATCACTTAAATACACATTTTTCCAAATCATTTCACATTCTAGAAGAGCGGGAAAATCCTAACGGCTCTTCTCGCGCTGTTTAGTGTGTGTGTGTGTGAGGGAAAACCAAGTGTTTTGTTTTTGTTTTAATATTATGAAGCGATAATCTTCACCCCACGTGACCCCAATGTAAGTTTTAGCGCTTAAAAAAGTACCATAGTACTATGTTTTGAACATTATACCGTAATTCCATGGGTATTGATGGAAGTGCCATGTTAATACCATAAGTTTGTAATCGGTACAGTGAGTAATCCTACCAACCATGGTGGTAGCATCAATGTAGCCTACCTTACTGCTTTGTAAAGTCTACAGCTAAGCTTTTTAAGTTTTACATGTATTGTATTTAAAAAGTTAGGCTACCATTTTCAACTAGCCTACATGCCAATATAGGCTAATAATGCACTTGAATGTTAAATTCTAGACTGGTTTGTGTGGAGCTAATCAATTACCCATAAATACCACCACTAGATGTCAGCAGAATTCTGTGGCAAACTTCATGCTTATCATAAAGAGTAAACATTTCGCCTGCTTCCATTAATCAGGACCCCAAATGTGCCTGATCCCCTACCGGATCACCTTCACATTTCTACATGTCAATCAACAGCCATTTTTAGAGTGAGTGTGTCGACACCTGCTCATGATGGCCCTGCTCCCGGGACTCTCATCAGCTCTATTCCTGCTCTATAATCACCCTGTACTCGTTAAGACCTCTGGTGTAGTGATTAAAAAGGGTGTAAATGTATGCTCTGACAACCATTCCAGTATAATCCTTCACTAAATGATGACAGGAATTTGATTATATAATCGATTTGATTATTTTGGATTTCGCTCCACATTTATGTCTTTAGCATTTTTACAAATATTTTAAAATATAGCAAAACAATAGACCCAGGGGCAGCCAGTGTCTTTTAGTATATTACAGTATGTAACTGATTTAAAAAAGTTATGAACTCTCAAGTCTTAGCGGTTTATGCAAGCGGCCAAGTTAATTTTACATTCATATTTCCACGCATCATAGTTTTTATGAGATGAATGCATAATTTTTTAGTAGTAATTCTGTAGTAATTGCATTGGAATTTCATTGTCAGACTGAAGCATAACGGCACTTTTTTGCGTCTCTATTATAGATGTTGTGCAGCGTCAGTCTGATGTTGTATTAAGTTTAACAGCAGCTTGATTTAGAAATATTGCAGGTTTGTTTTTTTGGCTTTCTTCTTGTCGTTTTGGGGCCTATTTGAGACATATGTTGTGTATTCTCTTTGCTTTATCATGGTAATTTCCACTTACCATATGATCTGTGCTTTTAATTTGGTTGGAAACATCTTGCTGAGAGCATAAACATTAAGAGTGATATTAAGGCCTCAGGAATCATGCAGTCAGGTAACAGATTGCTGTTAACTCTCATCTCCATGATCCCCAAAAAGTTTCAATGTCTTTTCAAGGCTCCTGTGCTGGTTTATGTGTGCATATACAAATGCATATGTCTGTGTATAAATGACAGCACATCTCTGTGTTTTGGACACGGTGTGCTGTCAGATGTGGCTTTCTCACTGTACATAGGGTTCAGTCTGGAAATAGTTCTGTTCCCAAAAGGCAAGTCAGCCACCACCGAACACGGAGCGTGTCTCACAGACACTTGCACCAGTTAATTACACCTCCATTGTGGTTCTGCTCAGATCCTTGAACACTCACTGTGTGTGTGTGTGTGTCAGATCCAGAGATTGCATTGCTCTTACCTGATGCGCACCTTTAGTTTTCACCATGTTGCACAGATATGATGACTTTATTTTCGAACTTGTTCTTCTTGCAGTTTATCTACAGAAATCTGATAAATGTGATGCTGGTGCATTTATTCTGTCCAGCTTGAATGCACTACAGGTCAATATTCTCTTCCAATGGCGAGCTTGTAGAGAACACATTTATTGTCAACATTTTATTGTTGCACTTGGAAAAAAACATCGATTTTGGCTTTTATAGAATATGTGCCAGTACCCAGCCTGCTGTCAGGAATTTCAGCGGATGCGAGCTGCTAGTCACCACAGTGAGTTGCCAATGAGTCTTAAAACGCTTCAGGTGCCAGAGCCTTTCAGCAACAGAGACACACATCTTAAGATATACAAAAATGAAGAAGTGTTGAGCATCATTTATTCACCTGCATGTCCTCTAGATCAGATGTTTAATGATTACTTCAGTGTGACGGAATGAGAAGTATAGGATAGGTTGCTGTTTGTCATGCAATGAAGATGGTTGTGTATTCAGGATCATTAATTATGAATGATTGTGCATTGCATTATATTTCAGGTGTAAAGCACATGCATTTTTGTCTTTCTACAGAGCTGGTGTTATTTTGTGCAGTCACTGAAAGCTCATTGTGCATTTCTCTGAAGAAAAGACGTCATAGGTCAGGAATGGCACTGTAAAAAAAATCATATTAATTACAGTAAAAACGTAGTAAAAAAGTAAAATAATTCCCTGACACTTTACATTTATGTATTTTTGTTGATATAACTGTATTCTTCATAGTTTTTCTAATTTCTGATCTATGTACATTAGGGTTTTAAGTTACATTTAATGTTGTTAAATTAATGTGTATTACATTCATGTGTGTCACCATTATGGTGTTCAGTGTTTAGTGTGAATGACTGTGCAGCTTCTGTTTATTATTAGTATATGAACTTTATGATGATAAAGCTGTTTGTGATGATCTTTGATTGATCATGTGACTCGTATTCGCTACTGTGATTGGTGGTTGTCAATGTATTTCAACAGTTCAAAACAGATATTAGCTATTTATTAGGTCGATAAATTAACATGATATCAGATTCTCATCTAGGGCATCATATACAGTGACAGCTTTTGACAATGTGTATACATCCAACGTCAATTATTATTAATTATTATTTATTTATTTATTTTTTTCATCCAACGTCAATATAACACGCTTTGAGTTACTGGGTTAGGTTACATTCTAGGGTAGTTTTAGGGTTAGACCACTAGGAGGCGCCTTTGGCCCACATATTTCTGTGTCACATATTGTTATAAGTAATAAGTAAAATATTGCTACCGTAATTTTTTACAGTAAATTTCGGCCAGTTTTTGCTATAATTCTCTTTATTTTATTTTATTATTATTTTTTTTTAATTATTTTTTTTTGCGGATTTTTTTTTTTTTTTTTTACAGTGCATGAGAACTTTCCCTTTAAACAGCATTTATCTGGGAGTGTTTGGGAGTTTTGAGCTGGATTTGGTCCAGGAGTGTGTTTGAGACGGATCAGCTGTTTCAGGGTTTAATCTGAAGTGTTTTCCAGAGGGATGTCGGTCTGGTGTTGTGGTCAGAGTTTGGCGTTGGCATCTGGAAGGTTGCAGGTTTAATTCCCACAAGGACTGACCTATGAATTATCCCCATTGTGTCTGTTATCAAGACACTGAACCTCGGGTTACTCCATGGAGATTGACCCTATAATAAATTAATGGTGTGATGCTGTGGAAAATCCCAGAAACAAACACTGGCTCTGGTGTAGAAATCAGGTTTAGATTCGACTTTATCACGGCTGCATTATCTGGCTCTTGATCCTGTTGCTCGTCTGATGATGATGAAGCAAAGCTGCATTAGTTTGATCAAAAATACAGTAAAAAAGTGAAATATTATTCCAATGTAAATCATCTGTTTTCTGATTTCTGAGTGAGAAACACATTAAGAAATTTATTCCAAATCATATTTTTTTATAATATTTTTATATTTTGTAAAAGCAAATGCTTTCACCAGAAGTGTGTGATTGACCTACAGTAGTTTAGTCTCTCCTGTAACCTGAGGTTAAGTGCCTTGTGCAAAGACAGCGCTGAAGGTCGTAGGTCAGTCCTTGTGGGAAACAAACCAGCAGACTTTACCAGTAGCACACCATCGTGAACCGAACACTCGCGAGCTGATGATCGCGCGGATAACTAAACTAGCGTCCACAGATCTCCCATGAACCGACAGAGTCTCTGGTTCTCCAGGATCCTGAAGGTCTGTCATTACTGGGGCCAAAACAGGGTCAACAGTTAAGCTGCAGAGGGGCCGCCATCTGCTGACATGTGATCATACTGTGTGCATTAACATTTCACCATCAATTATAAGCGTGTTGTCTCACAATATAGCGGAATACAAAATGCATCAATATGAATCATGGATAGTTCAGCCAAAATAAAAATGACTGCGTGAGGAAAAATTCAAGTTTTCAGAGTTTTAGTGTCAGAACTGCATTTAACGACTGTTGAATATATTGGGCAATGATATATTTTGATATTTAAAATATTTAGATATTTTAGGTCAAACCGTTACTGTCTGTCAGTCATATAATGCAGGTCTATGGTCACCACCTCAACTAGCATACTCCGAGAAGTCCAAATTAAACATCGATTTAATGACTCATAAATGTAAGTACACATTGATGGCCTAAGACACGAAACGAGCGGTTTGTGTGAGAAAACGAACAGTATTTTACCTCTTGTAACCAAAAATAATCAAAATTGGTAAAAAAAAAATCAAAATTTAAAATACTGTGGAAACAAAGACACCTACATATTGGATGCCCTTGAGGTAAGCTAAAACATATCAAAAATTAATTTCAAGGTGAACTATCCCTTTAAGTCATTATTTTTGACGTCATATCAGTGGCGTATAGAGCTGTTGTGATCACATGACCAGTGGGATACTGTACTTGATCAATTTTGTAACCAAGAACCTTTGCTTTTGCATGAAACAACGCTGATGGATGCCAGTATACAATCCAAAACCACTGTCATATTAGCCATTGACAAAAAATGAAAAATATATCTAGTCAGTGAAAGAGTTCAAGCATATTCGTATAAAATAAGTGTATTTTCAGCTTCAGAATCATGAATATAGTTATTTTGGTGTCTTTATTGTCTGTGCTTTGAGTTTCATTACCAAGTCCAAGACGATTTATTTACACACACAATCTAACACCAAATACAGCGATTTTATCAACAGAACATTTTTTGTTAACCTATTATCATATATCTTGGAGTATCGATTCGCAATAATATCGTATCGTGAGTTTGAATCGTGACGGGTATCATTGCTTATAAAGTACAGTATTCAAATTCGGCTTTGGGTGAATATATCACTAAAACAATAGAAGTCAATGGTAGAAAAACTAACGTGTGTGTGTGTTCAGGTTGGAGGTTATCAAGTGTGTTGCGTTCATTCCCCGTGGTGATGTGGAGATAGCATCCCTCTTTCCTGGGGTGCTGGAGGATGGAGGGATGATGTTTCTCTCTTTTTCCAGTGGTTTGGACCCTACAGGGACGTCCTGAAATCTGTAGGACGCTCCTCAAAGTGGCAGTGCATTGATTTCAGCCACCGTGGTTTTCCAGCCCGCCGGCTACGCCAACATGCTCCCTGTGCACACACACACACACACACACACTTGACTGGAACTTGTTTGCGGTCATGTTGGAAGCTTTAGTGCTCTGTGTGTCTGCGTCGGGCTCTGGGGATCCACAGGGGCGCGCCGGTACCGACCCGCTGTCCTGACCCACCAACTATTGCATTTTTACCGTTTAATGTTGTTTATGTGTGTATGTGGTGTGTTAAATCTGCAATCCGTGTGTAAGTTGATAAGTGGACAGCATTGCTGAGTATTTCCTCCTTAAAACGGCAGTTAAACAAAGACAGTCTCAAAACACGCTTTGAAATCGCTGGTGTTTCTGACGTCACAAACCACCTTGTAACCAATCAGATCAACGTGTGATCGCCAACCTGTGGATCTCTGAGTGAGTGAGTGAGTGAGTGGAGGCGGGGCTCATTTGCATATTTCATCGAACCACGCCAGTTGACGTGCATCGCAGAACATGCATTGACGGACAGTGTAGTTCTGCACAATTTTGCAAATTTTGGTCATCCAGGTTCACAATAAGGTTCTATGTGTTACAGTAGCATCGGTTAGAAAGAACTAGCAATGAAAAATACTATGCATCTAAGTTAGGGCCCTAGTAAATTCCGTTTTATTTTTTCCCAAATTCCGTTTTTTCCGTTTTAATTTTTGCAAATTCCGTTTTTTCCGTTTAAATTTTTGGGAATTCATTTTTTTTACCCTTTACTGTTATTTTAGTTGTAAAAAGAGTGTGCTTTTTATTCTATGATCGCAGAAATTATAGGGCCCTACTAAGTTCATGTTAATTTCAACATTTACTAATACATTAAAATCAAAAGTTGTATATAATTTAATATTATTTAATGGACCTGAGCTTACATAAACTAACTATGAACCGTCATATTTGAATTAACATTAACAAAGATGAATATGTGACATCTCATTAATTAAAGTGAAGTATTAGCAGTTTTTCATGCATTCAGAAAAGTTGAAAAAATTATAAAGTATATGGTGTTCTGAACATCTCCTAAATCAGTGCTGTGTGTTCAACCTTATGCAGATGTTTGATTTTACAGTATGTGTGTGGCTAAATGTGTGTGTGTTGGGGTTGTTCTCCAGCCTGGACCCTCCCAGGACGGCGAGGGGTGTCTAAAATCAATTCAGTGTTAAGTGCAGGTCTGAGCAGGGGACAGATTCAGGCCCCAACACTGTTACTCACACACCGCTGACCCAGACGTTACACACACACACCAGACCTGAATCATCCTGATCAACCTAATCTGAAAATACACTCAAACATAAAGTACCCCTAAACATACGACTGTTATCATTTTATCACCTTCATGTTGTGTCAAAACTGAATGACTTTCTTTTAAACGTGTTTCATATAGTTATTATGATCTGCATGAGAGAGAGAGAGAGAGAGAGAGAGAGAGAGGAGGTAGTTATTTTTTATCAAACGAGTATTCTTAATTATGCTGATATGACTTCATACTGACATCTTTCAGCGTTGCCTCATTCAAAAGCAAAAGTTTTTGTTTATATTCTGTATGCGATGGATAACCCGTGATTTATAAACATTCCCTATTATAATTAGAATTTTCATAGTAAAAACTACATTTTAAGTAATGCTGTGTGACGTCACGAAAGGTCACATGTTTTTCTCCCATTCAATTTTTTCGTTTGCACTATCTGCATGTTTTCCAAAGTTTTACACATTAAAGGGATAGTTCACCTTGAAATTAATTTTTGATATGTTTTAGCTTACCTCAAGGGCATCCGAGATGTATTTGTTTCTGTTTCTGCAGTGTTTACAATTTTTATATTTTTAGGTCAAACCGTTCTTGTCTGTCGTCAGTCATATAATGGAGGTCTATGGTCACCACCTCAAAGAGCATGCACAGAGAAGTCCAAATTAAACATGATTTAGTGTAAGTACACACACTGATGGCCTAAGACACGAAACGAGCGGTTTGTGTGGAGAACGAACAGTATTTTGCCTATATCATTTTACCTCTTGTAAACCAAAAATAATCAAAATTGGTAAAAAAAAAAAATCAAAATTGAAAATACTGTGGAAACAAAGACACCTACATCTTGGATGCACTTGAGGAAAGCTAAAACATATCAAAAATTAATTTCAAGGTGAACTATCCTTTTAAATCATTATTTTTAACGTTTACTCAAATGAGACTTGAGTCATATCAGTGGCGTATAGAGCTGTTGTGATCACATGACCAGTGGGATATTTTAGCCATTGACAAAAAATGACTCAGTCAGGTTAAACGCCATATTCAATTTAACGTGGATGAAAACAAGGCTTTAAGGATATGACTTAATTTTTACAACGGCACAAACTAAAGATCCTATAGATCACATAATTTTCACAGCTGCTTTGTCTATACCCTAAAAACATTAAATGCACTGTAATTCTGTCCGTCAGATTCATTCTTATTCCTGTCAAACACACTACCCGGACTAAGGTCGATGCTTCATGCTTAATCAAATGCAATTGATAAAAAAAGAAAAAAAAAAAGAATTAAACCCTTTACTTTCCTAATCTCAATTTACTGCAGGCTAATGATTCCGGCTTCTCCGGGCTCCTGCTGTGTTTATGATGTACTAAACATAAAGCCAATGGCGTTCGGCTCACTTCTTCTCTGGGAATCCCTTCAGGTGTGTGATGGCTCGGGATCAGGCGGCTCATGTTTTCCTCTCCTCGTTTACATGCTGTGACTCTCGACATGCAGAGCGCAGGTGAAGTGTCTATTGATTACTGCAGTTTCTGCATTAATGCGCGTTGCTGTCGCAGTCGATTGACTTGTTGTAAGAGTACAGTTCCCGTCCCTCCCAATGCTCAGGGTCATGTGTGCATGTGATCCATTAGCTAAACGGAACAAGACAAGATCAGACATCCTCGAGGACTATTCATGAAGAGTTCAGACTCAAAGTGCCACGACACAAGGAGAAAAAAACAACAAGTGGGAAAAAACGTGCCACTAGCTGTATAGATACCGGCATGGGTCATCGAAAAACCCATTAATACTTATAATTGTGCATATGTGTCACTGAACTCATCTGCACATTACTTTGAGTTATTCAGCGTTTGTTTGCTTGATGAGCACAGTTTGATGTTGATGAGGCGTTACCTGTTGTTGAACCAAGAAATTAAAGGTGCAGTAAGCAATTTCTGAGAAAGGCTGTTATTATTTGAAATTACCAGAACACGCCCTCTTCCCAATAGGATCGCACCCCTAACTTGATAGCTCCGCCCCCAAATTCATGAACACTCCATGCAAATATAGACTGTAAAAAAGACTGTGACATCACCCGTAATGTTTCTGAGGAGCATTATTGAAGCTCAAAGTGGGCGGAGCCGGTCGTCGCCATGTTGGCAGCGCGTGCCGTTTCCCGAATAAACGAAAATGTGCAGTGAGGCCGATTAGCTGAGGTGACGTGACGCTAACACACTGCAGACAAACGTCTAGTAGTGACATGAGCGGCAATCCACCTGTCACTCAAGTGGCCACGCCCTTAATTATGCACAACTTTAAGGCTTAATATAATTTAAACGGGCGAGTTATAAAAAAATTCACCCCTCACAATCGTCATGAAGGGTTAAATTAGCTCTATAGACCAAAACTGCTTTTAACACCAGGCTGTAAACATGTTTTCTTCTGATATTACAGTCGGTCAAGTTGTAAAGCATTTTAACATGGAGGTTTATGGGATTGACTCTCTTTTGGAGCCGGTCTCTAGTGGCCAGTCGATGAACTGCAGTTTAAGTCACTTCTGTGTTGGATTCAAGAGACCGGTTATTTGCAGCACATCATAAGTGGAAACGCCCCTTACTGCTGATTGGCTACAGGTGCGTTTTGGCTTACGATGCTTTTTGGAAATGCAGTCCTGATCCACTTTTTTTTTTTTTTTTTGCCCTGATCCACTTTCAACAGCTTCTCAGAAATCGCTTACTGCACCTTTAAGATGGGACATGTTCAAACTCTTGAGGCCTATATACTTTAGTTTGTGTTGCATTTGCTATACTGCTAGGAAGAGGCAGGTTACTGAATGATGCTGAGGAGGGACATTCTTAATCTAGAGTATTGGTTAGAAATAAAAATGATGTGCCTCGGTGTACAAGATTATGTCATCAATATTTTTGTTCAGTAACTTTAAAATGTGCAACACTAGCATTATTTTGTCATTTTTAGGGGCTTGTCTTTTGATGGACTTTTTTGATCCACTTCAAATGTTGACTACTGTATTTCTGTCTGCATTTTGTTTGTTCCAGACCAGTCCAGGTCACCTATCCACCTTATTTTTAAAGGGATAGCTCACTTTGAATTTTTATTTATTTATTTATTTTTGGTTATGTTTTATCTTAACCCAAAGGGCATCCAAGATGTAGGTGTCTTTGTTTCCGCACTAGTTTCAATTTGGATATTTTTAGGTCAAACCGTTCTTGTCTGTCAGTCATTTAATGGATGTCTATGGTCACCACCTCAAAGAGAATGCACAGAGAAGTCCAAATTAAATATGATTTAATGACTCATAAATGTAAGTACACACTGATGGCCTAAGACACGAAATGTTTGTGTGAGAAAACAAACTATTTATATAGTTTTTACCTCTTGTAAACACAGCCACAAAGCGCCCGCGCAGATCACTTGGACGTGACTGTGATTACAAGAGGTAAAATTATATAAATACTGTTCGTTTTCTCACACAAACCACTCGATTTCGTGTCTTTAGGCCATCAGTGTGTACTTACATTTACGAGTCATTAAATCATGTTTAATCTGGACTTCTCTGTGCATGCTCTTTGAGGTGGTGACCATAGACATCCATTAAATGACTGACAGACAAGAACGGTTTGACCTAAAAATATCCAAATTGAAACTAGTGCGGAAACAAAGACACCTACATCTTGGATGCCCGTGAGTTAACGATAAAACATAACCAAAAAAAAAATTAAAAGTGAACTATCCCTTTAAAAATAAGGTGGGAAGGTGACCTGTACTGGCCTGGACCAAACAAAATGCAGACAGAAATACAGTAATCAACATTTGAAGTGGATCAAAAAAGTCCATCAAAAGACAAGAACGGGTAGGCCTATTGTTCAAAATCAATATAAGGGTTTGATCGCGTTGACTAGCCTACTGTAGCTTTTTATTAAAAGACTGTTTTCATATTTAAACCGTCATACGTTGTGTTCTAATACTCAGGAAGTAAAAAAGAGCGTGTGATCTCGGCGATCCGGTGTGGGATTCGCTGACACGAGTGTTGAAGGAGAACTGCACATTTATAGCCCCGTTACCCCATCATCAGTACCCGCCCGGGGCAGATGATCTCAGCGCCATCAGGAGCTCGGCATCATTACAAGGTGTTAATTGGAGTTAGTCGGAGTCTTCGCTTTCTGTCAAGAAGTCTGACAACAGAATTCATTAGACTTAAAAATACCGGGGCATTGAAATGAACTCAAGAGGGATTCGCTGATGAGGAAGGATTGCGAGCTGACAGACAGAACGGTGCAATTCTCCCCAAACATGCCAAAAATGAGGCCCGTCCTCAGTGCATCTCGCTTAGGAAGTTTTTCAGCTCGACCATCTTCTCATATTTGATGCGTAATTTTCACACTTTCATTAAGCCTCTTCCGAAGAATATAGCAGGAAGTCACTTGCCTCCTCAATTAAGAAAATTGCATGCGTCAAAAATGTAGGTCTTGAAAAGGAAGGGTGTTTAAAGATATGAATGCATCAGGTTTTAACTTCTTTTATTAAGGGCTTTTTAAAAACAGAGTAAACTTTTTTTAAATGCGTTTCATCACAATTATAGGCTGGAAATGCATCCGATCCATCCTTTCTTTTTAAGAGGCTTCTGTTCTTGGACTGTTTAATGCATTGGAAGATTGTGCGGCAACTGTACAGAAACGCATCTAAATGCGTTTAGCACTTTAGTCTGAAAAGGAAAATGTATTTGTGTCCGTTTCAACTAAAGCGCAGAAAATAGTGGCCATAACACAGAAAATGAGGAACCGCAGTGACTTCCTCTGTCACGTTCACCCTGAAATGCGTTTCGTATGATCCGAAATAACTTCGGGAAAAGCTGCTAATATACAGGCGACAAACTCCTGTTTGACAAACGATAGAAAAACGACTCGCGCGCCTTCAAATAAACACATAACGGTGCGTTTGTGGTTTATTAAAACAGATTTTCAGAGAATTCAGTACAAAGATTGTTCTCGAATTATTTAGAACATTATTAATCAAAGATAAATCAAATAAAACCTTAACGTCATTGGAAAAAAAATAACACGGATTTTTGATTTATTGCCCAAATTGGGGTTATTTCTTCAATGACTGTGAAACGATTAAATGTAAGAATGCAAATTACATTTTAAAAACAACGAAAAACAAGTTTTTTGTGCTTTACAAACGTTTTGCTCGTTTTCGCAAAATTGCAGATTGTTTATGAAAATGTAAACGTTATAAACTGACCGTTTAAAACAAGACAAGTTAAGTAAATTAACGAATTTAATTTCCGTTCATTTTTTATATATGAATAAGTGTAGTTTTAAAATACACTTTCGTTAAATAAAACATACAGCAGAGAAACCCAGACAAATAAAGTATATGAAAAGCACATTTTATTTCACCTTTCATAACAGTGCCATGAGAACATTTGTACAAGATACATCACAATCTAAAGTGCACAAATACTGTACAACAGAGGATCTTAAATAAAAGGAAAAAAAAAGAAGAAAAATCACATTATGGGCTTCTTATAAAAATAAGATTAAAAGGGCATGCTTTAAAAAGAATACAAAGTAAAAAACCCTCAAAAAAGAAGCGTTTGTATTTCACAAATAAACAAGCACAACCGGGGCGGCACGAAGCTTTGGCACTTGCAGATTAAAAGATTAAAAACACAACATGGTAGATCACTTCAAACAAAATAAGAGATGAAGAGAGAATTCATAAATGATCTGGAAAGCAGTTCTTAAGGGCTTGTATAGAAGGCGTAATAACCCATGGCTTTATGGCTCTCTTTGTTGTACTCCTCCGCGCTCAAGTCCTCACACTTTATAGTGGGCGAAGCGTCCGTACTGGAGCCGCCGGGCGAAACAACAGCGCCTCCTCTTACACGCCATGGCGTACCCGCTGGAGTCGCCCGAGTCGACGACCTTCAGCACCGGCGGGGCCTCCATCCAGGGGGCGGTGCTGCCGGCGGTTCGGGGCCGAGGTGGAGCCCTCGTCCTGAAGCTTGTCTTTAGAGGTTAACAGGTCGTCGGTGTAGGCCGGAGGACTCGGTCGGGGTGACCAGGGCAAGCCGGTGGTCATCTTCCTCTGATACGAACTCCTGCTGCTCCAACCGGCCGCCATCGACGCGAAGGCCGAGTCGGGGGTAGTAGCCGAGCGCGTGAGGACTCTGCAGCGGAAGCGGTTTAATGCCGTACGGCAGGAGACTGGACGCCGAGTACTCGCTGTCGTAGGACAGGTCTAGTTTGGTGGACGCGCCGCTCTGTTGGACCGGCCCCACGAACCAGCGCTGAGCCGAAGCCGCGCCGGAGGCCGAGTCTTCGCTCTGAGGGGAAAGCAGGCCGTTGGTTTGCGGCACGGCGCGCTCGCTGCCGTAGAAGCGGTGGTTTTGTGGCAGGTTGTTTACAAACTGGTCTTGGAAGAAGGGCTGCATTGCATAGCGGGCGCCGGGGACAATCTGGTGCGACCGTGGAGAATCAGTAGGAGAGGGCGTCAGTCTGTCGCTCTCTGGAGCCGTGTACATCCTGAGAGAAAAGAGAGCGAGAGAAAGAGAGACTGTCAGCAATTTGTCGCATTGCATTCTTCAACAAGAGGCGATGTATATAGATACGCTATTAGATCATTTTAGTAAACGCATTAACTAATGGGACCTTATTTTGAAGTGTTACCTTATCAAGTCCTGCTTTACTTTTATTCAAAACAGTTTCTCCCTCTCTTTTTCGGGGAACACTTTCTGGTGCCTTGCTAAATCTAAATTAAACATCTTCACTACAGAATTCAATGTACAAATATAAACGGCAACACTTTATATTAATAGGCTACCAACAATGAATAATAATTCTTAAAGTTGTATCTGTTCATATTACTTAACGAACTTGAGCTGACGTGAACTAACAGTTTTTAATAGATACTCTTACGAATTTCTCACTGTTAGCTCATTTTAGTTAATGCATTAACTAATGGAACCTTATATTGGAGTGTTCCCATATTGGATAAAGTCCCACTTTACCTGCATTCAAAACATATTACTTTTCTCTCTATTTTTTATTTAAGGCTTCTACACACTTAAATAAATATTGATGCCTCCAAAAACCTTTAGCATCAATGAAACCTTTTCTGTTGGACAAAAAAATGCTGGATTGTTTTAACTGATGTTTGGGTTAAATATGGAAAAAAATAAACAACAGCTGGGTTTAAAATTTGAATTTAAAAACTGTTGGGTTTAACATTTTGAATTTAAAAACAAATTGTTGGGTTTAAAAATTTTAATTTAAAAACAAACTGTTGGGTTTTAAATTTGAATTTAAAAACAAACTGTTGGGTTTAAAATTTTGAATTTAAAAACAAAACAGTTAGGTTTAAAAAAAATCACTTAATTTTAAATTACATGTTGGGTTTGTCCATATTTGACCCAAACGTGTCTAAACAACCCAGCAGGTTCTTAAGATTATTAAAATGTTTTGTTCACCAAGGATTTTTATTTTTATTTTAAGAACTTTTTACTAAAATGTTCCTTTGGAAACCTTGCTAAATCTAAAGATCTTCACTACAGAAATATTTAATAATTTAATAAGCAAATATAAAAGGTAACACTTTACATTAGTAGGCTACCAACCATGAATAATATTTCTTAAATTTCAATTTCATTTACTAATACATTACCCGATTTTAAAGTAGTTAAAATTTTAGTTCATGATTAGAGCTGACATGAACTAAAATGAAAGTGTATACTTTGATACTGTAGCAAATTGCTCATTGTTAGATAAATTTAGTTCAAGCATCAACTAATGAACCTGATATTGAAGTGTTACCATAATGCCACAGTCCTGCTTTACCAGTATTCATACGACTGAATTTGATCAACTTTACACATAAACGCATACAGAATGAAACCAGACTCTTGTACCTTACAAATTTTTTTTTCAATGTTTTTGTTTAAAAGAAAGGTTAGTCATCTTATGGTTTATAAAATGTAGTTAACAAAAGGAACACCCTTATATTTTGGGGCCGTTTTTATAATTCGGTCAGCAATAATGGGTTTTGCACTTCTCAGTCAGGGAGGTTTGTTCAAAAGGCACTTACGAATCATAATTGTCCCTGAAGCCTTTTGCGAAGGGGTTGTGGTCGATCTTAAGCTGTGTGATCTGCAATTAAACACAAAGACGAGGAGTTGAGATGCGGCATGAAAGCAGAAGTGGCTGAAAGGAGCTGTGGCTGTGTTTCTGCTTACGTCGGTGTTCTGGTAAGCCGTTACAGCGATGAACTGGTTTTCAGGGAAAGTGAATGTTTGTGTTTTGGCTTCGCTGCTCATGTCCTCCACCCCGTCCTCTGTCACCTCCACGATGTGCAGTCGAGGCTGGTATTTATGCAGGGACTGGAGGACGATCATCTATTTTAACAACACACAGTGTTTGTGCAGAGTTCATGGCCAGCGCTAGCTGTAGGTGTCAAACCCACACTGAAAGACCTTTGAGATGACTGTGTGTGTGTGTGTGTGTGTGTGTGTGAGGTAGAAACATCCACACACATGCTCATCTTTATCTTTAAAATATGCAAGATGCATCGGATCTCTGCAACATGCACTAAAATGCATTCAAAATAAAGTAGTATTCACAGTTTTTTTTTGTTAATATTTCTATATGCATTCACAGATTCAGAACATAGCTCATTGCACACAAAAAAACATGACCTTCATGCGCTCTTTATATTTTCCGTCCACAATTCTTCAACCTAACACTTAAACATTGCACTTCTTCAACAGAGTGATGTTGTTTACCTGAGTATTATTGTTATTCGCACCCTTGTTGTTGGTTAGCTTCAGTTTCCCAAATGATATTTCTTGTCTCATCCAGTGTGCCCCAGTGTTTGGTGATTCTGGATGAACATAAACCTTGTTTCCTGCAGAAAAACACACAAAGAACATTAATGTTTTGTCTTATTAAATTATTAGTTGGGTTAAATGAAGGAGGGGACTTTTGCACTGAAAATATCCTACATCTAAAAACGGATGTATCATGACTAAGAGCTATTTGTTTTGAATGATTATAATACACATTAGGAGAATAACACTTCCACCCTCGCGTGCTGAAGTGTCATCGCTGCAAATCTCTCACATTAAATGCGAAACTTCTTTCATTGCATTGAAACTGCTTTCATTTTCAAACGAAATTCCATTTTAAAGTGTGAAAAAATATCGTAGTTTAATTAAAGTAATAAAAACAAATCGCACGGACAAACGATAACGTTCGCTTTAGCTTTGAAATTGTTTGAATTAATTCGTTGAATTTCACGCGTCGGCAACAATCATATCATCTCATAATTATATTACGGAAGATTCTATACATCTAACCAATTCGTTTATACCAGCATCGAATGAAGATTAAAATCCCACTCAAAAAACGAATTTCTCATTTAGTTTTTCGTTGCATTTAATTATAAAGGCCATACTCCCGAATACAATTGTTTTTATATTTTCCAGGAGAAAAAAAAAACCCGTCACCGAACAACACGTTTAACTGCAGATATAACAGGTTGTCAAGTTGCTCAAATTCTTGTCAGTTTTTCCCCTCACCTTGCATGTTGTTGTCCGCTTTCCCGCAGGTGACCCATTTCCCGCCCTGAAATCTCCAGTGGTTCGGATCGGCCAGAACAATCTCCACAAACACATTATAATGCGCCGTCAGGTTCAGTCCAGTGATGTTAAAACTTAGAAATGGGAACATTCGCCTGCAAATATGATTATTAATAGAATTATTAAAAATGACTGATTCGTTTTACCATCCTAAGAAAAAAATATTTCGTTATTCAAAGACATTTTTTAAACAAGTTTTTTTTTTCCTGTTAAATTGTAAATTTTAAACCATCCACCCTCTAAATTATTATAGGCTACATTTATGTTCTAAATGTCTTCATTTTAAAGCAAAACTTTAACGGCATTTTTCTCATGTAGGCTACAGCACTCTAAAACATGCTGGCTTTTTCAGCACATGGGTCAAGGATAAAACCAACCGTTGGGTTTCAAATATTTGAATTTAAAACCAACCGTTGGATTTAAAAATACAGTTAAATTAACGGTTGGATTAAAACCCGCCAGCATTTTTGTTTATAGAGTGAGCTCTTGAACTTCGTCATTACCTGCCCTGTTTGGTGATGATCATCTCCGTCTGATGGCGGTGAAATTTGAGCCACAGCGGTCTGTTACACAGGTAAACCTGCGCCCTCGTCGCGGAGCCCGAACCCGGGATGGGCATTGAGCTCAAACTGGAGCCCGGTCCGGGATAGGACGGGTACAGGCACCCGGGGCCCTGTCCGAACTGATAGCCGCTTCCAAACTGACTCCGACTGGCGCACACGGCGGATGAGAACCCGGCGGGTGGAAGAACCGAGCCGTAATGCAGAGAAGACGAATACCTGGACCCGTTCGAGCCACTGTACACCGAGCCGGTCTGACCCCCGTACGGGAAGAGAGAGCACGGGTTGGTCACGTCGGAGCTCGGCTGGGAAGATGATATGAAATAACGATCAGTGCCCAGTTCGTCGATGTTGTAGCGGCGCGCGCCTGACAGCTCGTCATCTCCACCGATTACCGGGGAAGGTTTCCGCGCGTCCGGCGCTGCCGCTGTTGCTTTAGTCCCGGTGAAGCTCTCGGTGTCCGCCTCATCCATGAGCGTGTTCCCGCCACTCAAGAACTTCTTGGCACCGGAGCTCTGCTCGGTATCTGTCCGGTCCATGTCCTGAAAATCGATCTGCGTTGACCCCGGGCTGTTGTTGGTGCTCTCGGAGGACGTCGACAGGTTGTAGAAGGTCTTGGGTAAGTTTACAGATGCGCCAGGGAGGATGCTTTCTAACTGCATTCTTCAAAACACTGATACGAGGATCAATCAAAAGCTGGTCGAGATCAATAAGTAGATCACACCAGGACGAGGCTCCGTGCGCCCCGCAGTTTGACCTCTGAAGCGACACCTCCGGATTTTCAACTGTAATCTGTGAGTGACAGAATTGTTTGAGAGAGTTTATATATTCTATCTCACTCGAGGGGGCGGAGCCTTCGCAATTCCTGCGTTCTGATCGTTTTCTCATTGGCTCAGACGCTTTCGTTTTATCTAGGCCTACTGTTAAAAACATATCACTTTCTCTTTTTTATTTATTTAAGGCTTCTACACGCTTCAATAAATATTGATGGCTACAGAAACCTTTATCATCAATGAAACACTTTCCATTGCACAAAAAAGCTGGATTGTTTTAACGATGTTTGGGTTAAATGAACCAAATAGACAACCGTTGGGTTTAAAATTGAAGTAATAATAAAACATCCGTTGGGTTTAAAAAAAAATCACTTAATTTTAAATCAACGGTTGTGTTTGTCCATATTTGACCCAAACGTCGAAACAACCCAGCATTTTTCTGGAGTTAAAGATTCACTATAGTGAAAAAGGATTTTTAGATTATTCAAATGTTTTGTACACCAAGGAATATGTTTCATCTTAAGAGATTTTCTCTGAAAGGTTCTTTGGGGAACCTATTGTTGTTCTATGTTGCATTTTTTTTTGCATCGAAAACCAACGAAACCTACATTTAAGAGTGATTTTCTTTTTATTGACTTAAAAACCTGGCAGGGCCCAATAAACACCCCTATATTTAGTATTTTTATATTTACGTGGAATGCATCTAAGTTGACTAAAAACATACTTATAAAAGAACGTTGCAAAATTCGTTTCAAGCCAATTAATGAGTGTTAATTTGAGACTGACATTGAACCCACTGAGGAACTTGGAAGTGGATTGACACCATTTTAGATGCACTGAAAACAAAACAATTAACGAGTCCTCCAGGCTGACCTGAGAGCGGTTGATCTAAATACACTTGAGCTCGACTGAACTTGGCAACCAAAATAATTAACAAACGATTAATGAGGAAAGCAAACTCACCACAGACTGTCAGTCAGGACCGCCTTGAGTTGCTCGTGTCGCGGGGGTTAAAGTTCACCCTTCTCCGGTTCAGCGTGTGTTTGGGCTCAGTCTCTTCTATTCAGCACTGGAGTCCAAAAAACACTTAGATTTTAACGAGCTCGAGCAGCAGAGTAAGTTCTGTTCACGCACAAGTAAACGTTCACAAATTCGGTGAGATTTTAACGTGCAATTACCCAAAGCATTTCCCGTAAATATATATAAAAATGTATTGTTGTATTTAAGTGCCTAATCAACGTGTTCTAATGTGTAATTCTATTGTGAACTCTGTTCCAGTGCCTTCATGATTCGGACGAAACACTGCTGGAGATTGTTTTCAGCGTGCACGAGGTGAGTGAGTGGGGCGCGCGCGCGTGCGTCACCTGAGGAGTTCTTAAAAAACCTGCGCATTTAATAATAGTAGCCTATAAATAAAAATATTCTCCGTTTTATTTTATTTTTTAGTTAAAGTAAATATAATTAGTGCAATTAATAATTCTTATTTAGCCTAATTAATTTCAGAAATAATAAAAATGGATAAATCTATTAATTAAAGTTTATTTGGTTTAATTCCTAAATAAATGACTGCTTTAAGCTACTGAACAAAGTCTTTATTTACAAAATACTCGTTTATTAAACATGTATGCATTCATACGTTTAAATATTTAAAGCGAAATACTGCGTTCTTTTAAATTGTGAAATTGAGCTCGAAATACGCAGGTTGTATCAAAACGTATGCACGATTTAAACAATGTCTGAACACATTTTCGAAACGCGAAAAAAAGAAAAAGAAAACACCACCCAGGTCAACAGATGGAAAAACAATTGAGCCCCAGTTCACCATAAGGTAATATCTGATTGTCTTTATCATCAGGCGGTGGTAATAAAAAGAGAGGGGCGGAAAGGCAAATCCCACCGGCTCAACCTCTTTCCAAGCTCAGGGAAACCGGCCAATTATTTTTCCGTGTGAAGGAGCCGGTGATCGTGAAGGAAGAGACAGCCGGGCGGATAGACACCGCCTTATTAAAACCCTTCTGTACCTCAAATCTGATAAAAGGGAAAGAGAGAGCGCGCGCGAGCGAGAAGAAACGCACGGAATCGCTGCTTTGCGTTCTTTATAACGATACGGAGCCACGCGGACCGGGTGGCGATAATGGCCGGTTACCCGGAAAGGGTCACACGCTCAGCGCGAGCGCTCTTTAATGAAGAACCCACCGGGTGTCCTCATCAAACCCATCCACTGACTCTCTTTAGCTCGGCATTGTAATTAAAACTCCATGATGACAGCCATGGGCTGCATGCTAAATTAAAGAGTCTGTGATACATTTAATAAGTCACAGGTTATTATGTTATTATATTGGGCTACTAAAAAAATAACACCGTCAACCATTACCCTATTCACACTTGAAATGACATGTTTGCTCCATTTGAGCTCATTTTAATTCGCTTTAAAGGTGATATCATTAATACTAATATGATTTTAGGGTCACATGTAAGAAAAGACCATTTTTTTTCCGTGAAGTCGCCATGAAATCAAAACCATTCGTGTTTTTGTAATGGAATATTGCAGTGCACATCATTATTGTTTTAAATTCATGTTCTTGGTAATCTTGAATCAGATTAGAGCAATGTCTCTTCTCTGATGATGTGGGCGGGGCAACCTGTCACTCACATGAGATCAACCAATAGGAAACCATAACCATCCAATCAATTCCCACGGACAAAATCAAGCCCCGCCCATTTCCCACTATACAGCACAATAGAGAAGAAAAGACAATAGTGTAACTTCCGTTTCATTCCGACTTTAAATCAAGAATTCAGTCTTCAAATCTGGAAGTTTATACTCATTGATTATGAATGCAATGAAAAGCAAAGTTAGATTCACGTCGCCTCGTCGTCTCAGCTCAGTCGCTGTGTCTAAATTATGAAATCAAATCCTGAAATGATCTCAACTGATGGTATGAGAAGGTGTGATGTAAAGACGATCCACACAGAGCACCTGCGACACACACACACACACACACACACACACACACACAGGAATGATTATGCGTTCTCACCTGACAGATCCCGGGTCCCAAGTGCCTTGTAGTTTTTAAGGTGTGAGATTCACAAGGATTAGCTCCCAGCTAAGAGGAATATTGAGATGAGAACGAGTTCTCCGTGCAGAATACTGAATTCTGCTTCAGCGTTCAGACCAGCAGACACACTCGTACAAAGAAAGGCTGTTTAATGGCATCGATGGCTCCATAACAAATCGTTCAGTTCCTCAAAAGCTTCTTTAGATTAGGTAAATGTTGATCCCTCTAAAACTAAAGAACATTTTGGATCCTTTATTTTTTTAAGAGTGTAGAATGATGATACATTAAGCTTTGAAAGTGCATGAGATGCTTTATATGCATCCTAATGTTTTGCATTATTCATTATATCAACAACATTTGCAGCTTCATTCAAATGTAATGCAATCTAAGCTTGATTCGAAAGTAGCTTTATTTTATTGCTTTATGTATATGCATCATGTTTTCACAGTATTCCTTAAATCAACAGCTTCAATCCTGAAATCTGGAAGCTTATATGAATAAAATGTACGAAGCTTCGGAAGTAGCTTTAATTTTATTGCTTTATTCAGCCAATCACATAATATAAATGCATCATACTGTTTCAAACATTTTCAGATTATTGCTTAAATCAACAGCTTCCAGTTGAACGTAATGAAAACTAGCAAAGCTTGATACGGAAGTTGCTTTATTTATCCAATCATATGCATCATCATATTTCAAACGTTTTCACATTATTGCTTAAATCAACAGCTTCAATCATGATACCTGGAAATTTGCAAGTTGCTTTGTATATTTACGCTTCACAATACTGTATTATCCGTGTGCAGATGTGTGTTATGAGCAGGGGATATGTGTGTGTATGTGTGTTTGCATGTGTGCAATCTAGAGATGTGTGAAGAATTTGGGAAAAGGGGCTAAAAATCTGTGAAAAGACTGAGAGGGGGCTGGAACTCAGCTGGAAACTGATTGGCTGCCAGCCTGAGGAGGAAATAAGAGTCTGCTGTCCTCTCCGGTCTGGGACCTCGGTGACCAGGCGCAAGATGTCTGTTTCGGCCCCCGAGGGCCCCGCCGCGTCTCCTCAACACTCCTCCGCCTCTGAAAGCGTCTTTCTCATTTTATTATTGACTGGAAATGCCACCCAGTCTTTATTTCCCTCCCTCGGTTTCTCTCTCTCTCTCTCTCTCTGAGTGAGTCGGGCGAAAGGCTGCGGGTGAATCAGGGTCACTCAAAATCAATAGTGTGCTTTTAGACGGGACAGATACATAAGGGACGGTAATGAGTCTTAAATGTTCTTTTGTAACTCTCAGAGGCTTTGGTGGAAGATTTGGGATCAGTCACAGTGATTTTGTTAAAGTCCGTAATTTTATCCCTTAAAAGTCATCTTTGATCACCGAAATGACATATTTAAACATTTTTTTACTTGGAAAAATGTCTTTATGCGTTAAAATAGCTTGACTGTAACTCAACACCCTTGCCTCATTTAGGATGCACGGTTCTATGAATATGCAAATGAGCCCCACCTCCACTCACTCACACATTGATCTGATTGGTTACAAGGTGGTTTGTGACGTCAGAAACACCAGCGATTTCAAAGTGTGTTTTTGAGACTGTCTTTGTTTCACTGCAGTTTTAAGGAGGAAATACTCAATGCTGTCCACTTATCAACTTACACATGGTGTGTGTTAAAGCATATTAAAATTTGTTCAAACATCCATAGATTACATGCTTTTACTGATTAGAATAATGATTTTTGATGGGCAGATGATAAAAAGGCCTAAAAGGACTTGAATATGCATGTATTTTAAATTGCGAAATGAATGAACAATACTGAAAATGATATTGTTCGCTGTTAATCTGCCGCGTGTCAAAGTCAAGTGCAGGACAGTAACCGTCCAGACGTTCGTGACCTTGACCTGTTGTGTCACTCCTCATCATGCACTGGTGACCTTTGACCTGTCATGTCATTCCTCCGCATGCACTCGTGATGTGACAGTGGTGTATCAGTGCAGGCCTTGCGGTGCCGTCGCTAAATGTTCCAGGCGTATCAAACGTTACTAAGGTCAGATGATGACAGATGACATATTTACCCTCAAACTATGTCAACACCTCATTGGATCTATCCATCCCTCCATCCAATCCAACCCATCCAATCTATCCATCCATCCCTCCATCCAATCTATTCCTCTATCCAATCCAATCCCTCCATCCCTCCCTCCATCCAATCCATTCCTCTATCCTATCCAATCCATCCCTCCATCCAATTCATCCCTCCCTCCATCCAATCCATTCCTCTATCCTATCCAATCCATCCCTCCATCCAATCCAATCCTTCCCTCCATCTAATTCATCTCACCATCCATCCAATCCATCCCTCCATCCAATCCAATCCATCCCTCCATCCATCCCTCCATCCAATCCATCCCTCTATCCAATCCATCCATCCCTCCATCCTCCATCCAATCCATCCCTCCATCCAATTCATCCCAGCATCCATCCCTCCATCCAATCCATCCCTCTATCCAATCCATCCATCCCTCCATCCTCCATCCAATCCATTCCTCCATCCAATTCATCCCAGCATCCATCCAATCCATCCCTCTATCCAATCTAATCAAATCCATCCCCCCATCCAATCCAATCCATCCCTCTATCCAATCCATCCTTCCATCCAATCCAATCCAATCCATCCCTCCATCCAATTCATCCCACCATCCATCCAATCCATCCCTCTATCCAATCAAATCCATCCTTCCATCCAATCCATCCTTCCATCCAATCCATCCCTTCATCCAATCTCTTCGATCCATCCCTCCATCCTCCATCCTCCATCCAATCCATCCCTCCATCCAATTCATCCCACCATCCATCATCCATCCATCCATCCATCCATCTATCCATCCATCCCTCCATAAATCCTCCATCCATCCATCCATCCATCCATCCATCCATCCATCCATCCATCCATCCATCCATCCATCCATCCATCCATCTATCCATCCATCCATAAATCCATCCCATCCATCCATCCATCCATCCATGCATCCATCCATCCATGCATCCATCCATCCATCCATCCATCCATCCATCCATCCATCCATCCATCCATCAACTCTTCCATCTATCCATCCATCCATCCATCCATCCATCCATCCATCCATCCATCCATCCATCCATCCATCTATCTATCTATCACAGATGTCTGTACAATCCTCCATAAAGCGACCGATAAAAAGCGCAGCACTCTCAGTCACGAGGAGCACGGTTTGGTTTTAGAGGAGCGTTTCTATCTCTCAAGACTACCAGAAAACCAAATAAAGTTGAATTACGGCTCCTACGCATAGATTCATTCCAACTCAGCCCAAAGTTTACGTTTCCTCGTAAACCCGCTCCCTGTTCTGACCCGTTCGCCGTGTTCTGTGGCCACCCATAAAAGCTGAGTGACCCCGGTGGCCAGAGGTCAGGGGTCGCCGTCGAGGGGAAGGAACTGTTGTCAGAGTCCATCAGCACATGAAAGCGTTGCATTCCTGCTTTATGATGTGATCGGCCGCTGAAGCCTTTGCTCGGCGCTAGATTCATGAACGCCGTTGACAGGATTAACGCCGTACGTCTCATTAGAGGACCTCGATGCTGAGCGCCGGCGGGAGGCGAGCTGAGAAACTGAGCCATTAGTGTGTTTCGTCTGCTCTCGCGTCTGCTTTCACCTGCTCTCGTCTGCATGCCTAACACACATATGAGAACGTTCACATCTCTGAATGCTCTTGGAACGTCCAGTTTTAAAACCGAGAACATTCCATTTTGCAATCATTATGAGAATGTTACATTTGAATGTTTTCTGAAGATTCCGAAACAAGTGACATTCAAATAAATGTTCAACTGAAAAACCTTCCATGAACAATTTGTGCTAACGTTTTTAGAAAAATATTAAAGAACGTTCCCATTTAAATGTCATCTCTGAATGTTCTCAGAACGTTCAGTTTTAAAAACGGTTAAGGGAACATTCCATTCCGCAATCATTAAGGGAATGTTACGTTTGAATGTTCTCTGAACATTCCGAAACAAGTAACATTCAAAAAATGAACATTCCAACTGAAAGATAACTTTGAACAAGCGTATTAATGTTACTGGAAGAACGTTTGTTCATAACTTTGAGGGAACGTTCCCTGTTTTCTAGGATCAGGATTTATTTGCACATGAAGGTCAGTGACACTCGCTCTTTAAAGAGATGAATGTCAGTGTTTTCAATCAGCGCTCATTGAGTATCCGATGCCTGTTTGCTGTCAGAGCTTTTTGTGTAAATGTTCAGTAATGTCAAGTGACCCCTAAATGTTCCTGGACTCCACGTAACACAAGCCCCAAACAAATCAACGCTGAAGTGAGAGTTCACCCAGTTCTGTCATCATTTACTCCTTCCAAACCTCCAGGACTTTCTTCTGTTGAACTCAAAAGAAGATATGAGAAATGCTTTTCTGTCCATGCAGTAAACGTCCTTGTTGCTTTCCACAGTTTAGGTTTGTTCACAAAAAATAAATGTAGGAAATGTTTGTATGACAGAAATGCATATTTTTTTCAAATCTAGTTTCTCTCCTTTTCATTCAGTATTTATCCTTTTCATACTGTACTATAAGTGAAAAGACCAACCATAACATTTGAAGGAGTAAATCATCTCAAAATCGCTGCATGACTTTCTTTTTGTGTAAAAAACACAAAAGATTATAAGAAAAATGTCTGTTTGTTTTTTTTCCATATAGTGAAAGTCAATGGGGTCCAATGATGTTTCTGTGAAAAAAGAAATGCACACTGGACTGGAACAACAACGGTGAGTAAATAATGACTTTTGCACTTGTTCTCTGATACTGTATGTCGGGTGATGTGAGTTTTAGTCCCGTTAATCTTGTCCAGTTTCTCTCTGTTTCACCCCTTTTTGTCAACCATAACATTAAATAAAGTAAATAATTTATAAATGAGTAAATAAGTCAAGTACATGTGAACATTATCACCATTTACCTTTCTTTCTTCTATAGAACACAAAAGAAGAACTTTTAAACATGTTTCAGTGGGTATTTTTGTGCACATTGAAAGTCAATGGGGTCCAAAGTTATTTTATCTTCTTTTATGTTCCACAGAAAAAGAAAGAAAGAAATGCAGTTGGGGTTAAAACAACATAATACTTTATTAAGGCCTCTGTAAAATGCTTTTCTCTGATAATTAATGTTGTGGAAATGGTTCTTTTCATACTGTACTACCAGTAAAAAGGCCAGTGTAACAGAAAAGAAGGAATAAACTGCATACAAATTTGAATTCTGACATTATTTACTCACTTCAGACCAGAATGACTTTCTTCCAGAAAGGAAGATAGATTGCAAATTGTTCATTCAATGTGAACAGATGCTATCAAGTAACAAAATAAAATTACAAAAGCAGCTCGTGCACTATATCTTTTAAAGCCACATGATAGTTTTGCATGAGAAACATGATGGCTTTTGCATGAACAAACTCCTTTTCTAAAATAAGATGAAATTCGGTGTTTGTTCTAAAGCATCTGGGGAATTGCAAGATATTTTTGAACCCCGGTCTCTCTAAGATGAAGCCAGTGGATTAGATGTGCGTATATGCACAGATGCAGATTGCGGATTGAATATTCTGCGGGTTTGGCCGCGTCTGCTGCCGTCGGCTCCATCTCATCTCCTGTATTCATCCAAGGGAACCACGTAATACCATTATAAGACACACGGATGAGTCCTGGATCAGCGCTCCACGAATAACCTCATCCTGAGACGGACCGGATTTCTGTCTGGTCCCGTTTAGTTTAGCCGTGGCCTCCTAACCGGAGCTGACCTCTGTGTGACCCCGGGCCGGGCCTGACCCGTTTCTCGCCTCTGATCTCTCGCTCCTCTCCGAACGCTGAAGACATCGACCGGCGGGCCGCAGGATGACAGGTGCTAAAAGTTTGACAGCGCAGGCCACAGATACATGCTTTGAAGAAAGAGCGATGCCTGTGTATGTGTGTGTGTGTGAGAGAGAGAGAGAGTGTGTGTCTGTGTGTGTGTGTGGGCATTTACACTGGCACCAGTGTTATTTAGGTATTATTTATATACTGTTTTAGTATTAGTATTAATACTTTGAATTAGTTTTAGTTTTTAGCTTGATTTTTTTTATGTTATTTTGTCATTTATATTAGTTAAATATTTAATCAATATTTCAATCAAAATTTTGGTTTAATTTGTTTGAATTTTTAGTGCTTTAACAAACTTATTTCAGTTAATATGTAGGACTTTTACCAATTATTTTAATAATATGGCAATAATTGAACCTTGAATAATTTTTTTAATCGTTTTTCCCCACACATTCCTATTTGTGTTGCATACAGGTATTAACATTCTATTTTATATTTTTAGATTATATTTATATTTTATGTTAGAACACTATTGTATATAATAATAATCTGAACATAAAAAAATAGTCTCAAATATTTTCAAAACTCAAGTTGCATCTGAGAAAATTGTGCAAAAAAATCTGAACTTTTGTCTCGAATAAGTAATGTATCAAAATCACAGCTGTAATAATTATTATTTCTAGTTCGTTAACTAAAACAAAAAAACATAAAACATTTAAAATTAGATAAATAGTATCTGAAATAATTTTACATTTAGTTCAATGTAAAATAACTAAAACAGAAATAAAAATCAACAAAAAACTATTAATAGCCATAAAAAAACAGCTATTAAAAATGGCTAAAATATACCTTAAAAAAAAAAAAAAAAAATAAAAATATATATATATATATATATATATATATATATATATATATATATATATATATATATATATATATATATAATCGCATTTTGATACTAAAACAACACTAATCTGAATTCAGGGCAGATTGAGCACATTGCCAAAAATATGTGCAATATGCAAAGGATATGTGTCCCACAATGCAAAGAACATTTTTTCAGAACATTTGCATACGATGCAGTGTGTGTGCATACTAAATATTGCAGAAATAGTCAGAGTAGATGCTGTTCAGAAATCAATCAGTCTCAGAGTGTTTTTTGAGAGTAATGTGTTAATTGGCCAAGTTAACTAAGGTTTTTCTCTTGTGTGTGTGTGTGTGTGTGAGAGAGAGTGAGTGTGTGTGCGTGCCAATGAGCAGATGTCCCCACAAGTAAAACCTGAGATTCCCTACTTTGTGAGGACTTCACTCACAAGGAAAATTGATTAATAAACATAATAACATTTTTTTTTTTTTTTGAAAATGTAAAAATGCAGAAGGTTTTGTGTGATGGGCAGATTTACAGAAAAAACACAGTCTGTACAGTATCAAAACCATTACGTCTATGGAGGTCCTCACACGTATAGCTAAACTAACATGGGTGTGTGTGTGCACTTTGTAGGGGTCACGCGGTGAGTCCCGCATGCGTCTCCGGTGTCGGCGGCCCACGAGTGCTGTTATCCGGGAACAAGCAGGGCTTTTATCACATCTCCAGCTCTGACTCAGAAACTGCATTTCCAGCCTCTCTCTCTCCCTCTCTGTCTCCGGGACGGAACGAGCGGACACGTCTCTCCACAGCAGTTCAAGCGCAGGAGCAGCCCGTCAGGCCCGTCTCTGTGAGTCAGAGGTTTTTACACCTTTCGCTATGAAACACACACACATCTCTCTGACTCTCAGCCTACTCAGGCATATGCTGCTTATGAAGACATGTTTATTGCTTTAAACCTGACCCCACAGAGAGAGGAATCCCAGGCCTCGCTCTGTCTGAAACCACTGCACTCCCGCTCAACTGATCGAGGATATATATCCCCTCAGATCATAACGTCACGTGAATACCAGTCATGCTTGTGCTTTTATTAAGTGCCATTATTGTGCTTTTTTAAATATTATATATACTAGTGTCAGTTGAACTTAACTGTGAAAAAGAGAAGGTTTGGATCATAACTTTGGGTTAATACAGAGTAATGCTTGTGCTTTTAGTGTATTCTGTGTGATAAAGTGCCATTATTTAGTTTTTTTTCAGGATGTTCCAATGCTATCTCACAACCAATTCAGATTAGTGAGTAAAATGTGGCTGATTTATCAGAAAGTGCAGATAACTGAGTTTTTGTCTCTTAAAAGAAAGAATCGATTCTGAAATGTCAGTCAACTAATTTGCACCTTGGTTGCATATTGTTTGGAGACATATTGTAGCTGATGATCCTTGTCTTTTGTATATATATATATATATATATATATATATATATATGAAAAAAGTACTGGAAATTGATCACTAACAAATAGAAATCCTGTCAATGATATCAGTTATCTGACATTAAAACATAATTTCCAGTATAGGCCATATTTTCCATACTGGTTCATCCCAAGATAGCATATTCTCATTTCTAGACGTCTTTGTCATCAGTGGCGTCTTGCTTGGCGAATCGCTGGTCTTTGATGAGGAGAATCTCAATATTGAAGGTGCAGGACAGAAGAGGTCTGTGTATTTATCTGAGATGCGTGTAAAACAGTCTGGACGGGCCGCTGTCGACTGGACTCAGATCAGTTTCAGACGCTGATCAGATGGGTCTCCAGCAGCCGCACACACACACCCGACAGGCCCGATGACAGCAGGCACTCCTGATAAACAGACCCGCTTACACACACACACCACACAACACAACACACATGCACATTGACTTAGCTATCTAAATGAGGACTCTCATTAGACGCATTGTTTTTTTGGATGAATCAATCCATCCATCCCATCCATCCATCTATCCCATCCAATCAATCCAATCCATCCATCCATCCATTCAGTCCAATCCATCCATCCCATCCAGCCCATCCATCCATCCCATCCATCCATCCATCCATCCGTCCATCCATCCAATCCATCCATCCA
>JAQIUQ010002604.1:110000-152500 GCA_030378365.1 Hybognathus amarus | reverse complement strand
ATTAAATGTATTTGTGAAACATGCAATTCATAGAAGTTAAATGTGCGAAACAGGCAATCCATATATTGAGGATTATTATCAATGCAGTCTGTAGTTTGAGGATTATTACCAATGCAATCCAAATATTGAGACTTATTATTAATGCAATCTATATATTGAAGATTATTATTGCAATATTAACAATGCAATCCATATATTGAGGATTATTATCAATTCAATCCAAATACTGAGGCTTATTATCAATGCAATCTATATATTGAAGATCATTATCAATGCAATCAATATTGAGGATTATTATATTATCCATATTATCCAAATATTGATTATTGAGACAGTTTAGAGTTGAAAAATGTCAGATAAGGAGATGAATCAAAGACTTTTTTAAGTTGCACAAAGAAGTCTTTATTCTGTAGTTTTGTTAAAGGAGCCAGAAACCGAAAGTTTTTTAATGCTTCTTGTGTGGGTGTGTTTGGGTACTTGAGAAAAGCCTTTGTGATCGTGAGGGCTGGCGGCTGGGACGGGCCCTCCTGGCAAAGCTCATGGCGTCACGTCAGCCCTGATGCGTGTGTGTTTGTGTGTTTGTGTGTATGATGAATAAGAACGGATCCTGAGCTCGAGTCTTATGCAGAAGCATCGATCAGCTCAGAATCACACCTTCACCCTCCACCCGCGCGGGGGGAGTCCTACATGAGGTCACCGAGCCTCTAAACCTGAGAGTGGGAGGTGTTGAGACAACCAGGGAAAGAGAAAGAAAGACAGACAGACAGACAGAGAGAGGAGAGAGAGAGAAAGACAGCACGCAACATTTGTGGTGGGCTGCATTGAACACCACAAATCTGTGCTTTCATTTTCACTCTGCCTGTTCATGCTCACCCCCCACATCTGATGCTCATAATCATTTACACAATAGCACACACACACAGTTACAGGAATTATATACAGTATATTTGTTTCTCTAAATACGCGGCTATGTGTAAGTGTGGCCTTATTATAGCTTGTCCAATTTGCCCCTTTTTTGGGTGTGAGCAAAAACGCACCGTTTTTATCTGTGTTGCTTTAAATGCAAATGAGCTGTGAGCTCCGCCCCCGTTTACAAGAGGGCGGAGGCCTTTACACAGAGCTTCAGAGATTCCGGCAATAACAAAACAGGCCAATCTCACGGATCCAGAATCAGGAATGTAGGCTATGTAGTGTAGTTGTTGTGGAGATTACATTGATTTAGCTCATCGAACTTGCATGAACTGTCATGTTGAACTCTTCTACAAGTGTCCACAGTTCCTGAGGTGTTTATAAGACAGCGCTGATGTGTTCTGGTCAGTAGTGTTCAGTGTCGTCGTCTGTGCTCGACCACAGAACAGTTTCAGGCTTTTTCTGGATCTTCTCCAGTGCGTTAGAACTGGTCTCTGTCGACGCTCGCGGAACCGAATGTCGGCTGGTGTGTGTAAACATGCAGATTAGGGGCCGGTAATATTCTAAACGTACAATTAAGGCCGCTAATATTATAGACGTTAAGGGCCGCTGAATATTATAAACGTTAAGGGCCGCTAATTTGATAAACGTCAGATTAAGGGACGTGTTGTGCCTAATTTGGAAATTAAAGTCAGTACCTGATTGCCTAATCCCAACCCCGCCCCTATTCCTAACCCCTCCCCCACAACTAATCCTAAAACCAACCAATGCTAGGTGGGTAATAATTCGGCACCACACTGGTAAAATTTAAAGATGATCTCGGCCTATTTTTTGACACGCTTGCAGAGAACGTTACTGGGTCTAGGTTTCACTTTTCATGTTTTCTCAGTCGGTAAAAGTGGCCGATTATGGCACTTACACACAGAGAAAGTCAGATTTTCATGATATGTCCCCTTTAATATATAATTACTTGAGAGAGTTTGAAAAAACTTAAAACAAGGGGCACTGAATGGATATTTCAGGTAGTATATTGCATATTTTTAAGCAATTTCTCTGATAAATTTGTCCTGTTTTAAAGATTTTTGTTCTAGAGTAATAATGAGCTGTGTTCATGTATAGCTAACCAGCACGTGTTGCTTGTGTTGTGTAAGTGTCTAAAAAGCCATCTCAGCCATCAAGCTGTCAAACGAAGTAAATGTACTCCGTATTGTATTCCGGCGGTCGATACATTTCATAATGTTTTACATATTATTTTTTTGTCTTAAAGGTGCAGTGTATACATTTTAGCTGACATCTAGCAGTTTCCCCTCCCTTTCGGTGAGGCTACAGTGGCTCAAACGGGACAAACATCTCGTCGTATGAGACAGCAGAGAATAGCCAGAGTAAGCCAAGAGTGGGAAAATTAAGTGTGAAAAAATGAAAATTAAGTTTTTAATTACTCACCCACATGCTGTACCAACCCTGTAAGACCTTCGTTCGTCTTCGGAACACAAATGAAGATATTTTTTATTAAATTTGAGAGCTGTATCACTACCACATAGCCTGCCTAAGGGATTGAAACTTGACGAGCCCAGAAAGTCAATGAAGGAAAATGTTTAAATATTCCATGTGACTACAGTGGCTCAACTATAAGTTTATCAGAGCGACGAGAATACTTTTGTGCGAAAAAATCAAACAAAAATAACGACTTTATTCGACTATTCCTTTTCTTCCTTGTAGGCCTGAAACGAGACTTCAAGATATTTCCACGACGCATGCGCGAGAACTGAACTGAAGTCAGTTGAAGGAGATCGCAATTCTGCGCATGCGTCGTGGAAATCTCTTGAAGTCTAGTTTCAGGCCTACAAGGAAAAAGGAATAGTCAGAATAAAGTCGTTATTTTTGTTTGTTTTTTTCGCACAAAAAGTATTCTCAAGTCGCTTGATTTCATTCCCTTAGGCTGCCTATGTAGCAGTGATCCACATCACATATTTAATAAAAAATATCTTCATTTGTGTTTCGAAGACGAACGAGGTCTTACGATGTTGGTACAGCATGGGGTGAGTAATTAATGACTTAATGACTTAACTAACCCTTTAACAGGGTAGTAAAAGTTTATCTGGCTGTTACTGTCTGAACTGGTTAAAGCGTAAAGCCTTGTTTATACTCGACGCGTGCGCATTAGCCCAAAGGTGCGCGCGGCAGAAATGACGTGATTGTAACAGCGCCTCCGCATCCCCTAGACACCATGTACTACACACAAATTAATAAATAATTATGAATAACAATTTTTTTTCTCTGGTTTTGAAAACTTCGCAGTCGAACTTAAAATGCTTCCAAGATGAACTTGTCGACGACCGTGATCGACGGGTTGGTGACTCCTGTAACTGTTATTGTTTTACGGTCAATAGTGCTAATCATCGATTGTCAAAGTCATAACACAGCGAGGGAGAAGAACTGAAACTACATGAAACACATTTTACACCACTGACCAGGGAAAAGTCACTACTCGTGGTGTCTATGGCTTCCAGCTTTCTGCTGCTTACTTTAGAGGCTGACGAAGCGCGGTGTGGCGGTGTGTGTTCGTCGTTACGGCTGCGGTAGAAACATGACGTCATGATATGTCGACCCTCATAGAAGGGGGTGCCATGGCCACTGTAGATATAATGTCTCATTCTAAGCAAATAAAAACATTATGGTTCATTGAGGTCTTTATACACCAAAAAAGGTCTTTATACACCACTGAACACTGAGCATTTTCTGTCAATAATCCTCAGAAAGTATCACACATTGCACCTTTAACGTCCCATAAAACTCGGGCCCATTCGTTTTGTTTTGCTTAATGGCGCGCGCTGGGTTAGTTCCAAGAATAACTTTCTTTCAAGTATTGAAATCTGTACAATAAGTTTCCTTAATTTTTCAGTGGATTTGTTTGTACAGTAGAGCCTATGGCTATTACTGTCATGGGATTAATATTATAACTGTTATTATGTAATAGTGTAATGTCGACAGACACTGTTACGACTACAACAGATGTGAGACACTGAATATGGGTTGGATCTCTCAGTGCACCAGATCGATGAATTTAACATTAAAATGCACAAAATGTTCCTACAGGGGACAAACCCCCAAACCCCGAAAACCCCTTAGCCTCGCAGCCTAATAGATTAGTTATAATAATAGTGGTGGTGGTTATTGTAGATTTATCCACTGGTGAATGATTAATGTATTTGTACAATGCAACTATGTAGGATCACTGACGGCTGATGGAAATATCCGTGGACGCTCCTTGCTGCATTTGTATGCACAATTTATTACAGTTGATCCTTCAAGTCATAATTTGTTTGTTGAAGTCTTGGAGTGACTATACAAGCATTTTAGATAAGTTTAATAAATACTTGTCATTTTGAAGTATTTTTAAACTCTTGGGCATCCAAATGGCTAGAGCAGGCCCTGCGCCCGTGTGAGTGTGTGTGTGTGTGTGTGAGTATTAGTTTGAGTGTGTGTGAGTGTGTGCGTGCGTGTGTGTGTGTGTGCATGCGTGTGTGTGCATGTGTGAGTGTGTGTGTGTTGTTGAGCAGGTACCAGCGGTTGTGGTTCGTTGACCTTTGTTCTGCAGTCATGTGTGCGGTGTTGGTTCACCTGTGGTGAGTTCTGGTTAAATGATCTGATCTAGAGGTGTGTGGGTGACCAGAACATTCAACCCACCTGCGGCTCAGCAGCGCTGTGACTCATACACACACACACACACACTCGCTGCCTCATCTCGTGTCACATGATGCCCTGAAGAGACCCGAGCCACATCTACACACACACACACAGAACTGAAGGTGCAGGTCTCGCTTCCACATCCTGAACTAACATGAGCTATTTACAGTTCAGCATTCACCAGGGTTAATAAACACTGTTAATGTATTGTATTGTTGGTTTATGTTTAAATAATGCACATTAACTAATGTTAACAAACGAGATCTTATTGTAAAGTGTAACTGAATGAATCATGAAAAAAGTAAAGTGACAGGAATATTTAGTGAAAATATTCATTTTGTGTTTCACTCTCATTCTCTTCTTGAACGTTATGACTGTGTTGGCACGCACAGTAATATCCTAAATCTGCTTCATAACCTGCCTGGTAGCCCAGAGTTTCCATTTCAATTTTAAATTTAAATTCATGTAAATCTGAGGTTTTTTAACCCCGCCCACAACAGAATTTCATTGGCCCGAACTGTTGCGTTACGCTACTGATATGATTGTGTTTTCCGGGTGAACATCAGTGTAAGTTAGTTCTATTGGGTACAATCCGTGTGTTTTAGATTTGAGCTCTCACTAAATGCTATACTAGTAAACTTTGACAATTATATTTTAGCATTTAACTCATATTACAATTTAATCTTTCTCTTCTAGGAAAAATGGATAATTCTGATTGATGACTCATCCTGCACTGCACAGATTTCTGTCCAATCAGATGCTCTCTAACCAGAACGACCCTCCCCCAACGCCACCTGCCATCAACTAGCAATAGTAAGTAGCGATTCATGACTGTACACCATGTAAATGGAAAATATGGGCTATTAGTTATTAAAAACAGAACTTCCTGGTTTGATAGAAAAATCTGAATCAGCTTTAAGACTTAAAAAAACACCAAAATAAAAAAGGTTTATTTATTTATGTTTTATTGATTTTAAATTTGTTTATATTATTATTATTTTTCTTATTATACGTATATTGTTTTATATATTTATATAATTTGTTTTATTATGTTTTGTTTATTTTAAATATTGTGATGATTTTATGTTATTTTATTTCATCCATTCTCCAAACCACTAGTCCAATGCTGGAAACCAAAAATTAAATTAAATTAAATTAAATTAAATTAAATTAAATTAAATTAAATTAAATTAATTAAATTAATTAAATTAAAATTAAAATTAAATTAAATTAAATTAAATTAAAATTAAATTAAATTAAATGTTGTATTTTTTTATTTGATGTAATTTGTTATTTTATTTTATTATTTTATTTTATCTTTTTTTATTCATTTCATTTATTAATTTTATTGCTTTGTTTTGCTTTGATTTCCTTTCTTTTCTTTTCTTTCTTTTAGTTTATTTAATTTTTCCATTGTGAATATTTGTAATTTTGTGATGAATATTTTGCGTTCTCATAACCTCTTCACGCCACGTAAAGCAAACTCTTAAGAAAAGAGTTGATTGAATATCTGGTGTGTTTTGTGACTCTGTCCGTTCAGTGTGTTTGTGTTTGTATCCGCTGCATTACTGATTTCACCTTCATGTGGTAACCTGGCACAGCACACACCGCCGCGCTCACTCAACCGATGACGGCCACACACACACACACACACACACATGCTGGCATGCCTTCTCGGCCCTGTCGGTCACAGGAAGGGTAGCCACAGTCTCTCTGTGTGCGTTATCCTCGGTCACTGGCCTCCCAACGTTCCCATCGAGGGGTCAAGCCTCGTGTCGTCGAAGCGCACCCTTCGTTCGCGGGCCGAGACGCTCTGACCCACACACACACACACGCGGCCGTGCCAGCAGCCTGGAGCCGGGCCCGCTGATGTCATGATGGCAGGCGCTGGTGGCCGAGTTCTTTCGCATCCGGACTTCGGAGTTCCTTCGGCTCCTGCCGAAATCTTCCAGATTTATGACTTTAGATTAACTCTCAATTCAACAGAATCAAAGCAAACTGTTCAGCCAATAGCAGCGTGTGTTTGTGGCCATGTGGGACATTCCTTTATTGCAGTTTCTGACTCCTGCGTTTACCCTTTACTTGATTTTATAGATTGATTGATTTATTTTTGGCTTTATTATTATATTTTTATTTGTAAATATGAAAATTGTTACTTTTTATTTTGAATTAAGTGTATATTATTTTATTATGTGAGATTGTTTACTTATCACAATGAAATATGGAGTTAATTGTTTTTTATTTCATTTTATTTTTGATTGATATTTTATTTATTTTAAAATAATAATTGAATAAATAAATAAATTTGATTGAATATTGAATATAATAAAATTGAATATAAAAATACATTTATCCATCCATTTATCCATCTATCATCAATCCATCAATTTATCCATCCATCCATCCATTTATCCATCCAATCCATCCATCTATCCATTTCTTTATCCATTCATCTTTCCATCCATCCACCAATTTATCCATCCATCCATCCATCCATCCATCCATCCATCCATCCATCCATCCATCTCATCCATTCATCAATTCATCCATCCATCCATCCATCCATCCATCCATCCATCCATCCATCCATCCATCCATCCATCCATCCATACATCCATCCATACATCCATCCATACATCCATCAATTTATTTATCCATCCAATTCATCCATCCATTTATCCTTCCATTTATTTATTCATCCATAAAACCATCTATCCATCCTTCCATTTATTTTTCTTTCCATCCATCCATTTATCCACTCATTTATCCAATCCTTCCCTCCATGCGTTGGATCGAGATTCCTCCTTGTTGAACCCTTCTCCCCCGTGTGGAATGGTTCTGTTCGGTCTCCTGTAAGGGATCAGCAGGGTGAACCATCACATATGGTGCCCTCCATCCATCCATCCATCCATCCATCTATCCATCCATCCATCCATCCATCCATCCATCTATCCATCCATCCATCCATCCATCCATCCATCCATCCTCCATCAATCCATCCATCCACCCATCAATCCATCCATCCATCCATCCATCCATCCATCCATCCATCCATCCTCCCATCAATCCATCCATCCACCCATCAATCCATCCATCCATCCATCCATCAATCCATCCATCATCCATCCAATCCATCCATTCATCCATCCATCCATTTATTTATCCATCCAATTAATCCATCTACCCATCAATTCATCCAGTTCATCCATCCATCCATTTCATCCATCCATTCATCCATTCATTCATCCATCCATCCATAAAACCATCCATCCATCAATTTATCCATCCATCCATTTATTTTTCCTTCCATCCATAATTTTTTTCCATCCATCCATTTATTTTTCCATCCATCCATCCATCCATCCATCCATCCATCCATCCATCCATCCATCCATCCATCCATTAATTTATCCAATCCTCCCTCCATGCGTTGGGTCGAGTTCCTCCTTGTGAACCCTCCTCCCCCCGTGTTGATGGTTCGGTCCGGTCTCCTGTAAGGGATCAGCAGGGGCGAACCATCACATTTGGTGCCCAGCGTGGGGGCGGTCGTGGGCTGTGGCGCTCCAACTCTCCCATGGAGCTTTTCTTCTGTCTTTTCTCTCTACGATTTTGACTAACCTCATTTGCATCTGCTAATTAGATCCTGTTAGCATAATTCATGTGCATGACACCCTCTTGAAGCTAATGAATAGACACATCTCCAGAGTCCATAATGAGCTCTGAATTCCTCATACGTACTTGAGAAAAAGTATTACAGAATCGTGTGTATCAGACGTTAACTATGAAAACTCTACAAAAGAGAGAAAGTGCATTGTTAAAGTCTTGGGTTCGCAATAACCGTTTTACCAAATACATTTAAGTTACATTTACATTTAATTTGGCTCATGCAACTTACAGTACATTTTATCAGTGTGTGTGTGTGTGTGTGTGTGTGTGAGAGAGAGAGAGAGTGAGAGAGAGAGAGAGTATGTGTGTGTGTCAACCCTTGATTTTGGTGTTGCCAGATACAGGATAATATGTTAGTAAATGGATATGAATTTTAGATCTGAGTGTAAATGATTATGAATTATGAGAGAGTGAGGCTTCAGATTAGCTCTGGATCTAATAGAAAAAAGGAAGTTGTTCAACCAATAATATCATGTGTTTATACCAATACAGAATATTAATCAGTGTATTTTTTCATATTTATTTTTTAATTAATTAAGACATTTCATGTTTTATATTTTGCTTGATTATTTATTTATTTATTTATGAATGATTTATATATATAAGGCTAAGGATAAAACATAAATTAATAAAAAAGTATGAATATGTATATATATATATATTCATACTTTTTTATTAATTTATGTTTTATCCTTAGCTTGATCATTTAATTATTTATTTATTTATTATTTTATATATGTATACTTTTTTATTTATTTATGTTTTATCTTTTTTGATTGTTAAAAAAAATTATTTATGTATTTTTTTATTTTTTTATTGATTAATAGTTTTATATTTTAGTTTAGCTTATTGATTTCTAAAGCAAATTTTAAAACACCAGATGTTGAAACCAAAGTGCAGCACAAGAAATATAAAAATTTTAATAAAAGTAAAAAAAAGTTTGATTGATTTTTTTTAAATTTTTTTTTGTTATTTTATGTCTTATCTTTTTAAATGTGTGTATTTACTTGTATTTCTTATTTGTATTTTTATTTGTTTGTTTAGTTAGTTATTTGTTTATTTATTATTATATGTTTTATGTTTTTATAGATTTTTTTAATTTATTTTATTTATTTATTTGCTTTTATGTTTATCTTTTGATACATTTTTGTTGATACATTTTATGTTTTACCTTTTGATTTATGCATTTTTGTTTTGATTTATTTTTGGTTTCATTCATGCATAATTGCTTTTGTGTTGTCCAGACGAGTCTTCGAACAGTGGACGCAGGACGGATCTGAGGATTTATGCTTTGATATGGATCTGAAACAGGAATAAATGCAGAAGGTAAAGACGGATTCAACAGATTTGATCAGTTCACTGCAATAATTTTCTTGCAATTATTTTCAAATGCAATTATTTTCTTTCTTTGTAATTTCTGTTTTCCAGCACAAACATCTGAACATTCTTAAATCAAGATAAAGCAAAGTGCGTTCTGAGAAATGTATCAAAATGAAGTGAATTTATGATTAAAACAAGAAAATATCTGTCAATGGGCTCAGAAAAATGAATAAAAAAGTTTATTTGTCTGACCTCATTGCAGATATTTGTTGTTTCAAGAACAAGCATTTTCCAGAATAAGACTTTATATCTTCTTGATTTAAGAATGTTTATATTTTGTACTGAAAAATATGACAAAAATACTGAATAAGAATTTTTTTTTGCGTTGTTGTCCACTGGCTGCATTCATTTGATGATTTGTTAAATAAGAGTTGTGTGTTTTTGTGCGGTTCACGTGTGTGTAAACAGTGATTTACGGTGGTAAAGTGTCTGGGTTGTGTTAGTGTTTGTGTCTTCAGTCTTTGCCCATCAGTGTGTCATTATGGAGTGTATTTGCCTACATTTCTACCACTATGAGTTTGTGCGAGTACAGAGTGTGTGTGGTGTGGGACCTCTCGGGCCCTCAGTAGGGGGCATTGAGTCATATGACAGGGCTGGGGGCCACAGGATGTGACATCAGCGCGTCTGGGAGCCCGTCTGCTCACGCCAGGCGCTTGATCTTTACCATTTGGCCGATCAGAGCTGGTGACGGACAGAATGAGTGACAGCACTCAATCACACACACTCACTGTATGAGTAGAGCTCATTATCACCTCCTGATCTGTCTGCTGTTTCACCACACACACATGCACACACACACACACACACACACACACACACACACACACACACACACACACACACACACACACACACACACACACACACACACACACACACACACACACACACACACACACAAACAGTTACACGCACACACACACAAACGCACACATGCACAAATATTTAAATATTATATAGAACATATGCTGTCAATGTCATTTTAAATGGATTAGTTTGAATGAACACCTGTGAGCTGGTTCGCTGAAATGAAGCACGCTGACCAACTCTATAGCAAAGTTTCTCCTGAACTTTAAAAGAAAGGATCTATAAAAATATGTTGTATAAAATATGTATAAAAACACATTCATACATTCGACACAGAGACGAAAACTAATTATCAAAGTGTTCTAAAGTGCCTTTAAATATCCTAAAGATAATCATCAATTATCTTAATTTTACATCACCAGCAAAATCACTGTGAATATCTACTGTGTGAATATCAGACATTTGCTCTAGCTCTAGAGGGATTTAGCCTTCAATTTAAGTTTAAATGTTTTTTGTTTTTTTTTGTAAGTCAGTGGAAACAAATTACTTGCTTGAATTTACAGGGAAAGATTTTGAAGAAATCCATGTGGTGATATTCTATTCTACTCTACTCTATGCTACTCTACACTACTTCTCTCTACTCTACTCTACTCTACTCTCTCTACTCTACTCTACTCTACTCTACTCTATGCTACTCTACACTTTTCTACTCTATTCTACTCTACTCTATGCTACTCTATTTCTACTCTACTTTATTATACTCTCTTCTACTCTACTCTCTTCTATTATACTTTATTATACTTTCTTCTACTCTACTCCATTCTACTCTACTTTATTCTCTCTCTTCTACTCTACTTTATTCTACTTCTCTTCTACTCTATTCTATTCTACTCTACACTGTCCTCTACTCTATACTGTCCTCTACTCTACACTGTACTCTACACTCTACTGTACAGTCTCAACTCTACTCTACACTCTGCTCTAGACTGTACTCTACTCTACAGTACACTCTGTTTTAAACTGTACTCTACACTCCACTCTACTATACACTACACTCTACACTGTACTCTACTCTACACTGTACTGTACTCTACACTATCTGTACTCAACTCTACTCTACACTCCACTCTACACTCTACTTTACACTGTACTCTACACTGTTCTGTACTGTACTCTACTCTAGACTACTGTACTCAACTCTACCCTACACTGCACTCTACTCTACTCTGCTCTATACTGGACTCTACTCTACTCGGACTAACCCTGTGATGTCACAGATGAGGGTGATGATGTCACAGTAGCACTGGACAGATGGATTGAGAGTAGTTCTCTGGAAATTCAGTAGAGTAACTGGGCTAAATATAACACACATCTCTAGCTGAACGAGTTGAAGTGTGTGTGTGTGTGTGTGTGTGTGTGAGAACAGCAGTCAAGAGGTGACCACAAACCCTCCATCAGACACCATCACCAGTGTGAGATTCCCCAGCATGCACTCCTCCTCCTTCTCCTCTTCCTCTCTCAGATGAGCTGTTATTAGGATGCGAGCCTCGTCTAGGTGTTAAACCACAGCTTGCCCTCTCTCTCTCTCTCTCTTTATCTGTCAATCATTTTATCTATAAATATTTCATCTCTTGCTCTTCTTTACAGCGTCGCTTCAGTTCAGTGATGTCTGTGAGCGTCTGTCGTTTCTCTCGCTCTTCTTTACAGCGTTGCTTCAGTTCAGTGATGTCTGTGAGCGTCTGTCGTTTCTCTCGCTCTTCTTTACAGCGTCGCTTCAGTTCAGTGATGTCTGTGAGCGTCTGTCGTTTCTCTCGCTCTTCTTTACAGCGTCGCTTCAGTTCAGTGATGTCTGTGAGCGTCTGTCGTTTCTCTCGCTCTTCTTTCAGCGTTCGCTTCAGTTCAGTGATGTCTGTGAGCGTCTGTCGTTTCTCTCTCACTCTTCTTTACAGCGTCGCTTCAGTTCAGTGATGTCTGTGAGCGTCTGTCGTTTCTCTCGCTCTTCTTTACACGCGTCGCTTCAGTTCAGTGATGTCTGTGAGCGTCTGTCGTTTCTCTCTCTCTTCTTTACAGCGTCAGCTTCAGTTCAGTGATGTCTGTGAGTGTCTGTCGTTTCTCTCGCTCTTCTTTACAGCGTCGCTTCAGTTCAGTGATGTCTGTGAGCGTCTGTCGTTTCTCTCTCTTCTTTCACAGCGTCGCTTCAGTTCAGTGATGTCTGTAAGCGTCTGTCGTTTCTCTCTGCTCTTCTACAGCGTCGCTTCAGTTCAGTGATGTCTGCGAGCGTACTGTCGTTTCTCTCTCTTCTTTACCAGCGTTCAGCTTAGTTCAGTAATAGTCTGTAAGCGATACTGTAGTTTCTCTCACTCTTCTTTACAGTGTCGCTTCAGTTCAGTGATGTCTGTGAGCGTCATGTCGTTTCTCTCACTCTTCTTTACAGCGTCGCTTCAGTTCAGTGATGTCTGTGAGCTGTCTGTCGTTTCTCTCGCTCTTCTTTACAGCGTCGCTTCAGTTCAGTGATGTCTGTAAGCGTCTGTCGTTTCTCTCGCTCTTCTTTACAGCGTCGCTTCAGTTCAGTGATGTCTGTGAGCGTCTGTCGTTTCTCTCGCTCTTCTTTACAGCGTCGCTTCAGTTCAGTGATGTCTGTGAGCGTCTGTCGTTTCTCTCGCTCTTCTTACAGCGTCGCTTCAGTTCAGTGATGTCTGTGAGCGTCTGTCGTTTCTCTCGCTCTTCTTTACAGCGTCGCTTCAGTTCAGTGATGTCTGTGAGCGTCTGTCGTTTCTCTCGCTCTTCTTTACAGCGTCGCTTCAGTTCAGTGATGTCTGTGAGCGTCTGTCGTTTCCTCGCTCTTCTTTACAGCGTCACTTCAGTTCAGTGATGTCTGTGAGCGTCTGTCGTTTCTCTCGCTCTTCTTTACAGCGTCGCTTCAGTTCAGTGATGTCTGTGAGCGTCTGTCGTTTCTCTCGCTCTTCTTTACAGCGTCGCTTCAGTTCAGTGATGTCTGTGAGCGTCTGTCGTTTCTCTCGCTCTTCTTTACAGCGTCGCTTCAGTTCAGTGATGTCTGTGAGCGTCTGTCGTTTCTCTCGCTCTTCTTTACAGCGTCGCTTCAGTTCAGTGATGTCTGTGAGCGTCTGTCGTTTCTCTCGCTCTTCTTTACAGCGTCGCTTCAGTTCAGTGATGTCTGTAAGCGTTATGTTTCGTTTCTCTCGCTCTTCTTTGCAGCGTCGCTTCAGTTCAGTGATGTCTGTGAGCGTCTGTCGTTTATCTTCGCTCTTCTTTACAGCGTCGCTTCAGTTCAGTGATGTCTGTGAGCGTCTGTCGATTCTCTCGCTCTCTCTTTACAGCGTCGCTTCAGTTCAGTGATGTCTGTGAGCGTCTGTCGTTTCTCTCGCTCTTCTTTACAGCGTCGTTTCAGTTCAGTGATGTCTGTGAGCGTCTGTCGTTTCTCTCGCTCTCTTTACAGCGTCGCTTCAGTTCAGTGATGTCTGTGAGCGTCTGTCGATTCTCTCGCTCTCTCTTTACAGCGTCGCTTCAGTTCAGTGATGTCTGTGAGCGTCTGTCGTTTCTCTCGCTCTTCTTTACAGCGTCGCTTCAGTTCAGTGATGTCTGTGAGCGTCTGTCGTTTCTCTCGCTCTTCTTTACAGCGTCGCTTCAGTTCAGTGATGTCTGTGAGCGTCTGTCGTTTCTCTCGCTCTTCTTTACAGCGTCGCTTCAGTTCAGTGATGTCTGTGAGCGTCTGTCGTTTCTCTCGCTCTTCTTTACAGCGTCGCTTCAGTTCAGTGATGTCTGTGAGCGTCTGTCGTTTCTCTCGCTCTTCTCACTGCGTCGCTTCAGTTCAGTGATGTCTGTGAGCGTCTGTCGTTTCTCTCGCTCTTCTCACTGCGTCGCTTCAGTTCAGTGATGTCTGTGAGCGTCTGTCGTCTTCTCTCTCTTCTTTACAGCGTCGCTTCAGTTCAGTGATGTCTGTAACGCGTCTGCGTTTCTCTCGCTCTTCTACAGCGTCGCTTCAGTTCAGTGATGTCTGTCACGTTGTCGTTTTCTCGCTCTTCTCTTACAGCGTCGCTTCAGTTCAGTGATGTCTGTGAGCGTCTGTCGTTTTCTCTCGCTCTTCTTTATCCAGCTCGCTTCAGTTCAGTGATGTATGTGAGCATCTGTCGTTTCTCTCGCTCTTCTTTACAGCGTAGCTTCAGTTCAGTGATGTCTGTCAAGCGTCTGTTCGATTTCTTCGCTCCTCTTTACTGCGTCGCTCAGTTCAGTGATGTCTGTGAGCATCTGTCGTTTCTCTCGCTCTTCTTTACAGCGTGGTTTCAGTTCAGTGATGTCTGTCAGCGTCTGTCGTTTCTTTCGCTCTTCTTTACAGCGTCGCTCAGTTCAGTGATGTCTGTGAGCGTCTGTCGATTCTCTCGCTCCTCTTTACTGCGTCGCTCAGTTCAGTGATGTCTGTGAGCATCTGTTCGTTTCTCTCGCTCTTCTTTACAGCGTCGCTCAGTTCATTGATGTCTGTGAGCGTCTGTCGTTTCTCTCGCTCTTCTTTACAGCGCAGCTTCAGTTCAGTGATGTCTGTGAGCGTCTGTCGTTTTCTTGCCCTGATTCTCTTTTTTAGCCGTTATTGGGTTGTATTACAGAAACTTTCTATTATGTCTTGAATTTTTTACACCTGTAAATAATCGATCCTCACTGCAGAATGATGGACTTCATATAGTTTGGAAATGACCACTGCTAATGTCTTTCCTTCTTGGCTTTGTGTTTTAACACACACACACACACCTGAAGCTCCAGATCTGTAAACTGACAAGTCTTCTGTGTTTATAGACCTGATCTCACCTGATGACGATCATTTAATCACGTGATTATCAGCGTCTGACTGATACTGACCCCTTCATTCCTATTGAAAAAGCAAGACTTGGTTTCTCACACATGGACTCTCTTCTTGGCCTGTTTTTGTTCATGTAATAATGACACAGGTAATGACATTTATTTTAATTTTAAGACCTTTTAACAGGACTGTATGCAACTCAATGCATTTAAACATGTAGAGATGATCAGCTGAAGTTCAAACATCAGAATGTGGAATAAAGGTGATTTATGTGGCTTTAAGCGCGGTGTGATTGTTGGTGTCAGACGAGTATTTCAGAAACTGCTGATAGACTGGGTTTCACACACAACCATCTCTAGGGTTTACAGAGAATGCTCTGGACTGAGAGGAAATATCCAGTGAGTGAAATCTCTTGTTGATGCCAGAGGTCAGAGGTCAGAGGAGAACGACCAGACTGGTTCAGCTGATAGAAGAGGCAACCCTTACTCAAATGAAGCATTAATCAGTTCGGTAAAACCTAGAAATTCTGATGTTTGTGTTTCTCATGGGCTCTATATTATATTTGTATATTAATTTCTGAAGTGATCAGCTCACGCACCAGCACGGGTTTCGGCATCCCGTTACCTCTTCCCAGCAGTCCTTGCTTCTTGTGATTGCTAGCGTGAGTGACAGTATCACTGGAGTGTGTAATGAAGAAAGGAACGCAGATCTCGCGCTGTGTGTCTCGATGTCACCTCTCATCTGCCGTTAACCGCTTCTCAAGCGTGAGCCTCTTACTGCAACTCACTTTCCCTACTGTCAGCTGTCAATCATCCCACAAGCCCCTCCCTCACGCAGGCCCGGGGCTAGCGGAACATGCTCAGCGTGCTAGAGCCTAATGGAGTCTGATGGGTCTCATGGTGTTCGGTTTAGGACTTCGGCCAGTGGGGAGGTTACGTGTTCCGTGGATTCTGACAGGAATCATGGGTCTGGCTTAGCGCTAGCTTAATTAACTCAACCGCCGGCAGAGACTTTAAAGCTGTTTTTGGAAAGGGTTGTGTGTGAGGTACTGGAAATGCCTTATGATGGAGGAGGGATTTTTGCGACTGGAGGCGTCAGAATTCATCCATTTACAGTAAAACATTGCACGACTTAAAGGGATAGTTCACCCAAATTTAAAAAAAATAGTTATGTCATTAACTACTCATCTCATGTCGTTAACACAAATTAAGATATTTTGGATGAGTATCTGAAGGTTTCTGGCCCCTCTCCTCACTGCAAGCTTTCAAGGCCCAAAGGTAGTAGAGACATCTTTAAAATAGTCCATGTGACTCCCATGGTTCAACCTTAATGTTATGAAGCGCAAAATAAAATCCCAAATAATGACTTCCTTCAACAATTTCTTCTCGTCTGTCCAGGTCTCCTGACACTGTTGACGTTGTAAACTCAACGCAGCACTTTCCTGGGTTCTACGGACAGAACAACGGCTCACTGATAGTGTCTATTTGTACTATTGGTCACGTGACCAGCGCCGGCCAATAGTGAGCCAGCGTTCTGATGTAGAACCAGGAAGTGCTGCACTGTTTACACTGCATCCACAGCACCAGAGACTGGCATACAAGAGAGGAAATCGTTGAATAAAGTTGTTATATTTGTTCTTTCAAGCAAAAGTATTCCCATTCGCTTCATAACATTAAAGGAGTTCACTTTTAAAAAAACTTTTGCTGATAATTTACTCACCCCCATGTTATCCAAGATGTCCACGTCTTTCTTTCTTTAGTTGAAAGAAATTAAGGTTTTTGATGAAAACATTCCAGGATTTTCTCCATGTAATGGACTTAAATGGGAACCAAACGGTTCAAAGAGTCCAACTTTGCATTCATCAAAATGAACAAATCTTTTGTTCATTAGAGTCAATTCATTAATTTCATTCAGTGAATCAACCAAATGACATAAAAAAAGATTTGTTCAATTTGATAAACGAGTTCTAACAGGAGAGTCGCGAACGCTGCATCACAGAACAGAGCAAAGCGACCATTTGAGCTTATAAAACTTAAACTTTGTTATTTATTTTTTAAATGAGCGAAATCGTTTGCTTGATAAGACCCTTATTCATCGTCTGGAATCGTTTAAAGCCCTTTGAACAGTTTGCACTGAAACTGTCTTTGTACATCGTGAACCGTTTGGTCATCCCATTTGAAGTCCATTATATGGAGAAAAATCCTGGAATGTTTTCATCAAAAACCTTCATTTCTTTCGACTGAAGAAAGAAAGACAAGGACATCTTGGATGACATGGGTGCGTGAGTAATTATAAGCAAAGTTTTTTTAAAAGTGAACTACTCCTTTTAAGGTTTGAACCACTGAAATCACATGGACTATTTGAAACAATGTCTTTACTACCTTTCTGGGCCTTGAAAGTTGCAGTGATGTTGCTGTCTATGGTCCAGAAACCTCTTGGACTTCATCAGAAATATCATCATTTGTGTTCTGAAGATGAACGAAGTTCTTACGACTTTGAAATGACATGAGGGAGAGATTAAATTTCATTTTGGTTGAACAAACCCTTTAAATACATGCCGTACAGCTGAAGGTGCGAAGATCGAGTGTGTTCTTTGAGTATTTTACGATCAAGGCGCTTCCAGTCGACCTATGCGCTTGTTTTTAACGTGATTCCTCTGTTTACTTCACACTGACTGCTTGTTTTCCGAACACTGAAAACCCGGGTTAAGTGTGTTTGTGGCCAGTGCCATCTCTCTGAGGTCTCTGAATGTAACGGAAAAGGTTTCTGCGTAATGATAGAGATTGAACATTGGTGTGTGTGTGTGTGTGTTAGCGCGGAGTATCTCGTCCTGAGATCCACGGGGCTCATTAACACTTTCCAGCCCTCTCTTCTATGTGTGAAACAGGCCTATTGTTAACGACAGAGAAAGAGAAGAATCTACAGTAAGCGCTTAATATAATCTCACTTAGCGGCTCCGAGGAACGTCCCTACACTGCTGCACGTCACCGGTCAGTGGTCATTGTTAATTGCGTGTGAATCGGTGAGAGGCCGTTTCCACGGTGTGTGTTCAAGCCCATCACTGACTTTGCACTTGCAGAAATGTCTAAATTCAGGGCCCTGCCACGCGCTGACGTTTTGGGCCCCCCACTGGGGCCACATCGGGCCTACATCGCCTAGCCAACAAACGAATGGTGGGCGACAGAAGACAAGAGGGGAAGCGTGCCTCGAGTGACAGCTTGCTTTACCAGAAGTGAACAATGGAAGTATTGTTCGGTAGGGATCTGGCATGACACCTTCCTTTGCGCTTTGCAGCATCTCGAGAGATCAACTTAGAAAATAGATTTCACTATGTGTGTGTGTGTGTGTGTAAAACATGCATATGGATGTCTGCGAAACTCTGTCATTTTAAAGACAATTATTTTGAGTTATTCAACTTGGTAAGTGGTCACAACACCCAATTTAGAAAACACAACTAAACTAAATTAGAGTAACTAAATCAAACACAATTTACCTGCTAAAGAGTAACGAGGGTTTTCGTGTGTGGGAATTAGATCTAGTGTAATAAGCACAATTTTTGTCATTGAATAGAGCTGACTAAGTCTTGAATCTTGTCGTTTTAACTCCTCTTCTTATTTGAATAATAAGCATCTGGTTTGACTCTGACTTACACTCTAAAAATTGCTGGGTTGTTTTAACCCAACTTTCGGTCAAATATGGACTAACCCAGCCGTTGGGCTAAATTTTTATTATTATATTTTTAACCTCAACATTTGGGTTTGTCCATATTTGACCCAAAGTTAGAGTATAGGATTGGAGGATGTGTATTATAGTGAATTATGCTCATATTAGACTCATTTTGTTGTGTTTGTGCAGTCAAATGAAGTATAAAGATCTCAGATTGTCTTTTAGATATTAGATTAGATTCTAGTTTATTGTCATTACAACCATCACCCATTAGCACTAAACATCACACTTCTCGTCTGTGTCTTCGCTGGCTCTGCGTTCGTCTAGTATTAGATCTAATCTCATTCTTTACTCGATAATAATCTTGCTGCACTTTTACAAGCTTGACTGAAAGATCCCGGCTTTGGTATAAACTCTTCTACTAATGTTTAATTCAGTAGATGTACGTTTTAATCTTTGTCACTTGCTAACAATACGAATATTAGAACTCATCTTATAATCAAAAAAAGAGAGATTGACTTGATTCCACTGCTTGAGATATGAGGTATGCATATCACATTCATGCATAAATTAACATACACACACACACTGAAAAAAAGAAAATTCTCCAATACAAATATCTAAACATTCAAGATGTATTAACATGAGAAGTTAATGAAGATAGAGTCTTGTTTTCTGAAAAATGTGTTAAAGTGAAGTGAGTTTGTGCTTTAAACAGGAATATCTGTCTGCGTGGTTTGAAGAATAACGTTGAATTAAGTTTATTTATTTGACCCCACTGGCAGATGTTATTTCATGTTATGCTCTACTAGCTGTCAATATCATAAACTAGAAAAAATGAAACAATCAGAATTCGTTGTGTGAAAACCGTTTTGAAATTGGACATTGGGTTACTGTGGAAATTGTATTTTAAATCCTTGTATCAACTTCAAATTTGGAACTCAACTTGTTGCTTTGATTTTCCAAATATCCTATTTTTCCCATTATTTTTAGTCTGTCAGTAACACTCAGTTTAGTTCCTATCTCTATGAAGCCCCTCCTCCCGAAAGCACACTGTGTTCTGATTGGTCGGCTGGAGCAGTGTGTTGTGATTGGTCAAGAGCTTTGAGTGTGTTTGGGAAATGTCCCGCCCCTTTCTAGCGGTTCCGACCGATATTGGTGACGGCGATATTTTAGACAGCAGGCGGCCGATATAAAGCCGATATATAATAATTAGATAAAAGTTTGTGTTTACATAATATATTTAGGTCCACTGTGTATAATTATTTTGTATATATATATATATATATATATATATATATATATATATATATATATATATATATATAAATACACACACATGCATGTATATTTAAGAAAAAAAATATTATTTATATACTGTATATAAATGAAAATATTTCTTAAATATATACAAGTGTGTGTATTTATATATATAAAAATAATTTTACATAGTGGACCCACATATATTATGTAAATACAAACTTTTATTTTGGATGCGATTAATCATGATTAATCGTTTGACAGCCCTAATAATAATTAATATAAATTTTAATTACTATTTAATAAATTAGAAATAAATATTAAATCAATTTTAAAAATAAATCTTTAAAATAAACATACTTATACTTTAGATGGAAATAACGAATCAAAATAAAAGTCCCACTTTCGGCCAATCAGAAAAAATGTATCGATATTAAAAATACTAAATATTCAATTCACATTTATTTGAGTCCACATCACAATTTAGAGTCTGTTATCAGAGGAATGCATTTCAGAAATGTACATATACATATCACAGTTGGCTAAAAATGTATTAATTTAAACAATTGTAATAATTGAGGGAGAAACAATGAGCTCATTAAAGTAATGAATACTTGTCTGTTAACAAATGATTATGACAGAAAAATGTAGCATTGGTGTATGTTGATTCAGAGTTATCGGTCGAACCGCCAGTTTAACACACCACTAACTCACTCAACCAGGCCCCGCCCCTTCATTCTGCGTATGAATTATTATAATGAGGAATATTGTGACATGTTCCCGGAAGATTAACTCAAGACTAACGGAGGCGTTCAGGAGTTCGGAAACACTGACAGTGATCTGCAAACCGCATAATATCTCCTCTTCACAGATGTTTCGATGTTTGTATTGGAAAATTAGACAAAAATACAAAGTAAGAATATTTTTTTGCAGTGCAATCATTTCACACGCTGCGACTCCTGATGTCATTGCATCATCTCTCTCTCTCTGTGTGTGTGTGTGCTTTGGGCAGATGCTTAACCCCCCCCCCCACACACACACACACAACTCTTTCTGCGTGTTAGTCTTTGTGTGTCTTAATTGAGACCGCCACTCTGTTTAAAGAGCTCTTTAATACGCATTGAAACAGGGCAAGCGCTGGAGGTTAAATAGGTCTTAATACAGACACTTAATCCGTTCATTACACTGGATCTGAGGCTGGTCCAGGGGCCCGAGAGCGGGGCCATTAATGTAGCATGGCCTCCGGGCCCCTGCGGTGAACATGAGGAGATGCTGGAGGTTAAAGTGAGGCTGGGATCCTCAGAGACCATTGAGTCTGTTCACAGCCGCCTCTCCATTCAGCGTTTGTTGTGCTTTCTGTTTGCGTTTCTGCTCCATTAGTTCTCTGAGGGAGAACCGGGCCGGACAGAACCACTGGAGGTGGAAGATTAATGAAGGCCCGATTGAGGCCGTTCGCTGGGAGATCGGCAGCGTTTTAAAGAGGATTGTGGGATAATTGATGTGGGTGTTATTGATGAGGTGGTTTTATCCGCTGAAACTTTGTCTTCAGATGCCGGGGAGATGTTCGGCTCACTGCGTGGAAATCTCCTGAGGAGAAACAACCAAGTAAACTGTAAAAGTAAAAAAATATTGTTGTTATAACTTAAAAAAGTAAGTAACCTGGTTGCCTTAAAATTTTAAGTTGATTGAACTGGAAAAAGTGAGTTAATACAATGAAGGAGATTAATTTAATCATCAGAAACTCAAAATGAATAAGTTATCTCAACTAAATAAATTATTTAAGTTAATTTGACAAAAGAAAAAATGTTGTGATAAATCTTGAAAATATTTTTTTTACAGTTAAACTGAGAGATTATTACACTGCATACACACAAATTATTATTTTACTTGATTGATTGATTTATTATAATAAATGTTATTCATAGACTTCCTTTGTTTCATGTTAAGTTCTTACTCACTACAGACCCAAACAACAACAGAAACTATTTTATTTTGTGTTATTCTTTATTGTATATACAGTCATTTTCAAAAGTCAAATTTTTTTGTGGACATTTTGACATTTGTAACCCTTTTTTATTTAGGAGAATTAAAAACAATATTTCATAGACTTCCATTGTTTGGATGCACACTGTATAAAATATTTTCATGATTTGTAATCACAACATTATTTTCTTTGTCAAATCAACTTAAATAATTTATGTAGTTCAGATAACATAATATTTTCGTTTCTGGTGATTAAATCAATTTCCTTCATTGTATTAACTCAATTTTTCCATTTCAATGAACTTAAAATTTTAAGGCAACCAGTTACTGTAATTTTTTAAGCTAAACCAACAATATTTTTTACAGTGTAAAGCTTATGTATTTGTTGTATTATCATAGGCCTAAATTTGTATGTTACACTCTAAAAATGCTGGGTACTTTTAACCCAACTTTGGGTAAAATATGGACAAACCCAAACGTTGGGTTAAAAATGTAATTTTAAAATGTAACCCAATGGCTGGGTTTGTCCATTATTTGACCCAAAGTTGGGTTAAAACAACCCAGCAATTTTTAAGTGTAAATTCCCCTAACTATAACACAACCCTTTAACCTATTTATTTGATTTTTATTCTTTAATATATACACAGTAAAAACAGAAACTATTTATTTTGTATTATTTTGTGTATATACAGTCATTTTCAAAAGTCAACAGTCAAAATATTTTTTTGTGGACATTTTGGCATTTGGAAACATTTACTTATTTAGGAAAATTAAAAACAATATATCATAGACTTCCATTGTTTGGATGCACACTGTATAATTTGTAATCACAACATCTTTCTTCTTTGTTAACTTGACGTAGATAATTTATGTAGTTCAGGTAACATAATATTTTAAGTTTCTGGTGATTAAATCAATCTCCTTCATTTTATTAACTCAATTTTTCCATTTCAATGAACTTAAAATATTTAAGCAACCAGGTTACTTCATTTTTTTAAGTTAAACCAACAATATTTTTGTACAGAAAACCATTTATTTGATCATTTTGACCTTTATGAACATTCTCGTAAAATAAAGTAAATATTCTGTCATTAATCAGAGCTGTTTGTGAGATGTAGTTCTCCTCAGGATAGAGATATGTGTGTGTCCACACACACACTGCAGTTGTTTTGTTCTGAAGAGGTTGTGCAAACGTTCTCAGGAACGTTCATCAGTCCGATCTCATGTTGGTGTCTCTCTCTCTCTCTCTCTCTCTCTCTCTCTCCCCTCCCTCGGATCACTCCTCTCACTTTCTCTCACTGTATATTTTAGCACTTTCTCTTAAAGACTCAACTCGCTTTAACAAACACGGCCAAAAACCCAGACGACTCGCACAGATCTCTCTCTCTCTCTCTCTCTCTCTGTCTCTCTCTCTCTCTCTCTCTCTCTCTCTCTCTCTCTCTCTCTCTCTCTCTCTCTCTCTCTCTCTCTCTCTCTCTCTCTCTCTCTCTCTCTCTCTCTCTCTCTCTCTCTCTCTCTCTCTCTCTCTCTCTCTCTTGTTGTTCAGAGCAGGCGGTACTTGGAAGACACTCTCTTATCAGAGGAATTTCGCACTGTGATTTTTAATATGTATCTTTTAACACCTGTAAATGTCGTGTGTGATATTCCGGGTAACTCAGAGTGTGTGTGTGTGTGTGTGTGCATGGTAATGAATTCTCAAGGGGGGAAGTCTGCGGATGCATAAATGCATCATGGAAACTGGAGCCACGCTCTTATACGTGTCATGTGAAAGCGAGTTTTGTGAGCCGGAGACGATGTTGAGACAGTCTCGCGAGTCCTTATCAATTAACTTTCTATTGAGAGACTCTAGTCTGAGCCGCACAAAACTCACACTGAGAACGTGCAACTACGTCTGTGACATCTCCGAAGCGCTTGTGCTCGGATGCATCGGCGTGTTTTAGCACACGGGTCATTCAGAGCGAGGCTCAAACATCTGTGTGTTCGAACTGATGCTGAGTGTGTTTACATCTGATCAGTTCATGCCTTCCCTAGAATCGCAAACTGTCACTGCCATCATAAGTGCTCTAATTCTAATCCTCAACTGATTAATAACTCACACATTATAATAGTAATCACACATGTAATTCAGTCCATTCAACCCGTGCAGGTTCAGCATGTTTTAACGCGCTGTCCGTATTTTAAAGTTGAAGTGAGCGTTCTTTCCCTCAGTGATGTCACAGGGAAAATAATTCTTAAAAATAACCGTGTGAAGATCATTTTAATAATCCAAAGAAGTGTGATGGCAAGAGTAAAGGGTTAAAGGTTCTTCATGGAAGCCTTTATTTTTAAATATATATTTTTTCTCCCTATAAGAGGTGATTGAGAAATATAGTAAATGTATTTATTTGATTAAAACTGTTGTCAAGTCTACAATATACACAATATAATCCCCCAAAATTAGAAAAGTGTGTGTCCCAATTCTATTTAGCAAGGATTTTTTTTTCAATTAATTTACAATGCGGATTGAAATTTCACATGTTTGTGTAATTGTGTGCTGCAGAAAAGCGCATCTCGTGTGTTTGTGGTGCAGACAGTCACACACAGCTCTCAGATGCTGTAAGAACACATTAATTAAGGTTCCCGTGATAACGAGTTCAAGCTTGTTACAGAAACACATCCAGTGTTAGAACGCTGCCCCAATCAGCCCAATTATTCTCCTGAGCCAGTTCATGTGCAGCGCACACACACACACGCAAGTATGCGCACATACACAGGCACGCGCACACGCACATGTACATTCATGCACAAACACACACACACATTTTATTGGGACTCTCCATAGACACAATGGTTTTTATACTGTACAAACAGTCACTCACCCTACCCATCACACACACACACACACACACACACACATATACTGACCTTATCCCCTAAACCTGCCCAACACACACACTCTAACTCCACCCCTAAACCTACCCATCACACACACATCTAAGCCTAACCCCTAAACTTACCCATCACACACACCACACTAACATGACCCCTAAACCTAAACTTTCTGCATTTTTATCATTTGAAATGAACATTACTTTGATTTATAAGCTGTTTTTTTTTCATTCTTCACCAGAATGTCCCCACAAGGACAAGCATTTGGGATATTGCCTTCTTTGTGGGGACATTTTCAGGCCACACACACACACACACACACAGTAATATTCCCCGCCACTAATGTGTGTTTGAGCTGTGAGATCTGAGCTTCCTTTGTTCAGGTCTACATGCCCAGACAGATTCCTCTCCATTGATCAGAGTGTGTGTGGATCAATCGGAGCGAATCGATGTGTGATGTGAGTGTGTGTGAGATTTTCACCTCCGCGTGTTCTGAACAGAGATGCGGCTTGTTACCCGCGAGCGACCGTCTCTCTCACCTCTCCATCCATCCATCGGTCGGTCCGGGGTTTTCCTCACACACTCTCAGAGCCGGATGTGTTAATAGATACGCATGTCTTATTTTCTCACTTCAGTGGATGCACTGGAGGAGTGTGTGTGTGTGTGTGTGTGGGGTCAGATGTGGGTCAGGGGGCACAAGTTCATGTTTGGGGGGCAGGGGTGTCTCTTGGGGGTGTGTGTGTGCACTCATTACCTCTGGGGGCGTTTAGCTGTGATTGGCTTATGCTATAGTGCTTCTTTCCTGCTCTTTAACTCCAGATGAGCCGGCAGATCCACGGCGCATCACACCACACACACACACACACTGAAAGCTTTTCAGATGTTCACTTCAGGAAACACAGGCATTCTGTTCGATGTCAGCTATGCAGAAGTACAGTTTGGGGACCAGTACGATTTAATTTTTTATTTACTTAAATTTATTTATTAAAATATATTATTATTTTTTTGTTTTGTTTTATTTTATTTTGATGTATTCAGTTCTCTTTGGCAAACAGTATTTTTTTTAATAAATACATTTATTTAATTACTGTATTTGTTTTGTTAATTATTTATATTATTAAAATAAATATGATTTTAAAATGGTATCATTTCTTTGTTTTATTCATTTATTTTTCTATTTATTTGTTTGTTTGTTTGTTTAAATTATTAAAATAAATTATTAGCTTGTATTGTATTTTTATGTTTGTGTGTATGTATGCATTTATTTATTTACTTTTTAATTTCCTTTAGTCATATTTAAATTAATTTAATTAATTTATTTTAATTTTCTTTTCTTTTTATTTCTTTTTATTTCATTTTGTTTAATTTAATATTATTTTTATTTTATTTTATTTTATTTCATTTCATTTTATTTTATTTTATTTTATTTAATTTTATTTCATTTTATTTTCCATCTGTACAGTGCTCTACCCAGAGCCAGCAGTAGATTTACAGCTGGATAGAGATATAGTCAATATTTAGTGTGTGTGTATGTAAATGTGTGTTTAGCTGTGAAAACAGTTTGAGTCTGCACCACAGACCACCGCAGCCGATCAGATTTCGCTGTTTCTCATCTCTCCGTCTCACACACACAGGTGAGTGTGATCACGATGAGCCTTCGAAGACCCTTCATGTCACAGCATCAGGACCGTCAGCATCATCACTGCTGATCATGTGACTTCGGCACAAAGGTTAGACACAGATCACAGAGGATACGAGTTCACACACTCTGACTGACGGAGAGAGAGAGTGAGGAGCTCACGGTGTCGCTTGTGCTCTAAATTCCTCAATCTCTTGTTTTCCAGCCACTGTTTCCTGTTTATTTAAGCAGACAAGACCAATGAGAGAGAGAGAGAGAGAGAGAGAGAGAGAGACACTGATCACACTGACATCAGACCAATGAAAGTGAGTAAATACAACATCATCTGAACGCACTTGACATTGAGAGACACAAGGTTACGACACACACACACACACACCTCCTGTGTAAGGTGTGTCCGTCCGCTGTGGGTCACTCATCTGTACGGACAACAGATGCTCTGCAGCAGAAAGTCCACCTGTAACACCACACACACACACACACTCTCACTTATGCACAGACACACGCACACACACTCACTCACTCACACACAGTCTTACTCATGTCTTGCATAAACCGTATATACAGCTGGATTTGTAATACAGAATATAAAAGCAACTGAACTGTGTGTGTGTCATGACATTTAACCTCTCGACCTCTGACCCCACTTCACACGGCTAATGTGGCTCTGAGAGATGTGACTATGACACGAGGGAAAGTTTGCGCTTGTTTTACGTAATGATGCAACACTCGACTTTTTTACATCTTCTGAGAATGAGAGTTGTTTACGGAGGTCATGTGATCAGTGTGTGTCGAGAGTTGTGTTTACAGAGGTCATGTGATCATGAGAGTTGTGTTTACGGAGGTCATGTGATCAGTGTGTGTGTCGAGAGTTGTGTTTATGGAGGTCATGTGATCAGTGTGTGTCGAGAGTTGTGTTTACGGAGGTCATGTGATCAGTGTGTGTCGAGAGTTGTGTTTACGGAGGTCATGTGATCAGTGTGTGTCGAGAGTTGTGTTTACGGAGGTCATGTGATCAGTGTGTGTGTCGAGAGTTGTGTTTAAGGAGGTCATGTGATCATGAGAGTTGTGTTTATGGAGGTCATGTGATCAGTGTGTGTTGAGAGTTGTGTTTAAGGAGGTCATGTGATCAGTGTGTGTCGAGAGTTGTGTTTAAGGAGGTCATGTGATCAGTGTGTGTCGAGAGTTGTGTTTAAGGAGGTCATGTGATCATGAGAGTTGTGTTTATGGAGGTCATGTGATCAGTGTGTGTCGAGAGTTGTGTTTATGGAGGTCATGTGATCAGTGTGTGTTGAGAGTTGTGTTTATGGAGGTCATGTGATCAGTGTGTGTCGAGAGTTGTGTTTACGGAGGTCATGTGATCAGTGTGTGTCGAGAGTTGTGTTTAAGGAGGTCATGTGATCATGAGAGTTGTGTCTATGGAGGTCATGTGATCAGTGTGTGTCGAGAGTTGTGTTTAAGGAGGTCATGTGATCATGAGAGTTGTGTTTACGGAGGTCATGTGATCAGTGTGTGTCGAGAGTTGTGTTTACGGAGGTCATGTGATCGGTGTGTGTGTTGAGTTGTGTTTACGGAGGTCATGTGATCAGTGTGTGTCGAAGTTGTGTTTACGGAGGTCATGTGACCAGTGTGTGTCGAGAGTTGTGTTTACAGAGGTCATGTGATCATGAGAGTTGTGTTTACGGAGGTCATGTGATCAGTGTGTGTGTCGAGAGTTGTTTTTATGGAGGTCATGTGATCAGTGTGTGTGTCGAGAGTTGTGTTTATGGAGGTCATGTGATCAGTCTGTGTGTCGAGAGTTGTGTTTATGGAGGTCATGTGATCAGTGTGTGTGTCGAGAGTTGTGTTTATGGAGGTCATGTGATCAGTGTGTGTGTCGAGAGTTGTGTTTACGGAGGTCATGTGATCAGTGTGTGTGTCGAGAGTTGTGTTTATGGAGGTCATGTGATCAGTGTGTGTGTCGAGAGTTGTGTTTACGGAGGTCATGTGATCAGTGTGTGTGTCGAGAGTTGTGTTTACGGAGGTCATGTGATCAGTGTGTGTGTCGAGAGTTGTGTTTACGGAGGTCATGTGATCAGTGTGTGTGTCGAGAGTTGTGTTTATGGAGGTCATGTGATCAGTCTGTGTGTCGAGAGTTGTGTTTACGGAGGTCATGTGATCAGTGTGTGTGTCGAGAGTTGTGTTTACGGAGGTCATGTGATCAGTGTGTGTGTCGAGAGTTGTGTTTATGGAGGTCATGTGATCAGTGTGTGTGTCGAGAGTTGTGTTTATGGAGGTCATGTGATCAGTCTGTGTGCTCTAAGAGTTGTGTTTACGGAGGTCATGTGATCAGTGTGTGTGTCTGCTGTCTCTCAGGGTGGCGAGAGCTGGCACAGGTCAGTGCCCTACAGAGATGCATCTGATTAGCTGGACCATTGGGCAGCTTGTGCCCTCGGCTGGTATCGGCAGGGCAAGGGCAAGAGCTGTGCCAACCTGAACCTGGAGATGACACACACACACACACACACTCTCCAACCTGGACCTGGAGCTGGAGATATAGATGGCATCATGCCTGCGTTTGTGTGCGACAGAAGATGCTGCACTGAACAAATCAGGCTCATTTAATGAATATTTATGAACTGAGTGAGACCAGTGGAACTGGAGACACACACACACACTCTTACACACACTCACACACACATGCATACACGCCTCATATATTAGACACACACAGACAGACACACACTCAATCACATGTATACTCACAGACACACAAACACACACGACTCACTCACACACACACTCTCAAACACACACACACTCAAACACACACACATTATGAACACACACACACACACAGTGCTGTCAGAGAGAGTGTAAGACAGAGCGAGAACACTGTTCTTATCCAGGACTGTTTGTTCACACCTCGGTCTCAGCTCGAGCTGCATCTGTTTTCTCTCTGTCTTCCTCCAAACGAGGCTTTCAGGAGGAACACGTCCTTAAAACAGTGTTGCTTAATTAATACGACTCCGAGCAATCACAGCAAATGTTTCACAGCGCATCGAAGAATAATCAACCTCATCTGACTCCTGAATATTCACATGAGGATGATGACAAATCACTTCTTGTCTTCATCACTGTCAGCATTAGTTATGGATGAATATATGAATGCATCTGTTCACTAGTTATTTATACATCATAATGAGCGTTTCTGGTACTTTACGCAGCTCCGTGTAGCGTCTCACCGTTACAAAGTGTTTTTAGACATGAAAAGTGTGTGTGCATGACCTTTAACCCCTCTACTGCAGAGCTGCTGACCTCTGACCCCACTTCACACGGCTAATGTGGCTTTTAGCAGCTCTGAGAGACGTGACGATGACATGAGGGAAAGTTTGCGCTCGTAAGCGGCTTTTACATGATGATGCAACATCAACTGTTTTTACATCTTCTGAATGAGGCTTGAGTGTTGCTGGGATGTTTTGAGTGGTAACTAGGGTGTTTTGGGGAGTTGCGAGATTGGTCTGGGTAGTTGCTCGAAGCAAACACAGGAACTGTCCCTTTAAATCTCTCAGAGCTGAAAACTGTTCAGATCAGACTGAAACGAACAGGGATCTTGTTCAAAATCAATGACAAAATACACATCTTGGGTTATTTTCTCTACCCAAATCCTGGGTTGAGCCTTTTGGGTCATTTCTTTGGGTTGTTTTTTTCTGTGCTTGGGTTGTTTTTGTGTTACCCTGCTCCTGGGTCAGATGTAATAACCCAGTGTTTGTAAAGTATTGTGTTATCCAGATCCTGGGTCAGTCTTAACAACCCAGTGTTTGGGCAGTTTTCTTGTGTTACCCAGATCCTGGGTCAGATATAGTAGCCCTGGTTTTAAGGTAGTATTGTGTTACCCAGATCCTGGGTCAGATATAGTAACCCAGTTTTAAGGTAGTATTGTGTTACCCAGATCCTGGGTCAGATATAGTAGCCCGGTTTTAAGGTAGTATTGTGTTACTCAGATCTTGGGTTAGTCTGAACAACCCAGTGTTTGTGTAGTTTTTGTGTTACCTAGATCCTGGGTCAGATATAGTAACCCAGTTTTAAGGTAGTATTGTGTTACTCAGATCTTGGGTCAGATATAGTAACCCAGTTTTAAGGTAGTATTGTGTTACTCAGATCTTGGGTCAGATATAGTAACCCAGTTTTAAGGTAGTATTGTGTTACTCAGATCTTGGGTCAGATATAGTAACCCAGTTTTAAGGTAGTATTGTGTTACTCAGATCTTGGGTCAGTCGTAACAACCCAGTGTTTGGGCAGTTTTCTTGTGTTACTCAGATCCTGGGTCAGATATAGTAGCCCGGTTTCAAGGTAGTATTGTGTTACTCAGATCTTGGGTCAGTCGTAACAACCCAGTGTTTGTGTAGTTTTTGTGTTACCCTGATCCTGGGTCAGATATAGTAACCCAGTTTTAAGGTAGTATTGTGTTACTCAGATCTTGGGTCAGATATAGTAACCCAGTTTTAAGGTAGTATTGTGTTACCCAGATCCTGGGTCAGATATAGTAACCCAGTTTTAAGGTAGTATTGTGTTACCCAGATCTTGGGTCAGATATAGTAACCCAGTTTTAAGGTAGTATTGTGTTACTCAGATCTTGGGTCAGATATAGTAACCCAGTTTTAAGGTAGTATTGTGTTACTCAGATATTGGGTCAGTCGTAACAACCCAATGTTTGGGCAGTTTTCTTGTGTAACCCAGATCCTGGGTCAGATATAGTAGCCCGGTTTTAAGGTAGTATTGTGTTACTCAGATCTTGGGTCAGTCTGTAACAACCCAGTGTTTGTGTAGTATTTGTGTTACCCAGATCCTGGGTCAGATATAGTAACCCAGTTTTTGGGTAGTATTGTGTTACCCAGATCCTGGGTCAGTCTGTAACAACCAAGTGTTTGGGCAGTTTTCTTGTGTTACCCAGATCTTGGGTCAGATGTTATAACCCTGTGTTTGTGTAGTGTTTGTGTATATATTGTGTTACCCAGATCCTGGGTCAGATGTAATAACCCAGAGGTTCAGTTATTTGTTGCAGTTATATAAAAAAAGATACAGAATATAAATGCTTAGGATGTTAAATGATGTCCTCATGACTGTACACTGATTGTTTATGGACAGGTTATGGACTATAAATATATGCTGAAATATACAGCTTTTTTATATTTTTATTTATTTTAGAGGATTTAAGTGAATTCGTAAACATTCATTCATGTACAGTATGAAGTACTTGTACTATGCTTGTACTATGGTAAAAAATTAACCATCCCAGTATTCTGGCTGAAAACAACCCATTATGTTGGGGTAAATAAACAACCCAATTTGCTGGGTAAAATTAACCCAACATGTGTTCTGTCCCCAGCCCATGGGTTGTTTTATCTCAGTGTTTTAGAGTGTAGAATGAACTGCTTTTACATTTACAGATGAATGAGATGCTCAGGTCAGCACATCTTTAACACACACACACACACACACACACACACACACACACACACACACACACACACACACACACACACACACACACACACACACACACACACACACACACACACACACACACACACACACACACACACACACACACACACACACACACACACACACACACACACACACACACACACACATAGTCAGTTATAATCAGACCTGCTCAGAAATGGTGTGATGGAGAGACCGACAGGAGAGAGAGAGAGAGAGAGAGAGAGAGAGGTGGCTTCTGCCTGGTTAATCATAATGTAGTTTTAATTAAAAACTCTGTGTCAAAGGGTTTAGCTCAGAGATCAGGGCCAGATTGCAGCACTGGCAGCAGATCACTGAGAGCACAAACATTCACACACACACACAGTGCTGTATTAAACGTGTGTGTGTGTGGAGGGACAGCTTGTCATGTTGATCAGGTCTGCTGTGAACGAGGTATCAGGGAAGGACATCAGGCCGGTTCCTTTGGATTATTCTCTCTCGTTCTCCGTGTGCTTGTTGAGGAGCGTTTGCCGGCGTGTGCGGTTAGTTACTGTGAAAGCAGCTCTGGGGTGTGTGTGTGTGTGTGTGTTTACCGCACATGTAACAGAAACATCACACTACCCAGAAACACAAAGCCAGAGGTGATGGTGTGTGGACTTCACTTGGCTTTTACATTTTCTGAAGAACATTTCATGGAACGGTTTCTTTGAGAATGTTTTTAGGTGCTTTCTTATATTTATTTGTGTATTTCTCTGCGTCTTCTGTGCGGATGCTGAGTGGCTTAGTGTGAAAACAGTTTTGATAAATATAAAAATATAATATTCAACTCATTACAGTTATTCTGTACCGTTGTATGCTGTGTGTGTGTACATATATATATATATATATATATATATATATATATATATATATATATATATATATATATATATATATATGTATATATATATATACATGTATATATATATATACATGTATATATATATATACATGTATGTACTGTATGTATGTTTGAATGTGTGCGTGCATGTGTATATTCAAGTTTATATATACACATACACATTTGTTTATTGTATCTTTGCCATTCTGCATATATATATATATATATATATATATATATATATATATATATATATATAGTGCATGAGTCACATTATAATGCATTTTATACTGTTTTACTAATTGTAAAGTCATAATAAATTATATAATTTTCAACTCCAACAAACTACATTAAATTTGACGTCAACAGGGTATTTATTTATGTATCAAACTCTTTAAATGAGGAAGTATGATGACATCAGTGTTATAATGCATTATTGAGCTTCTTTCAATTACTAGAACATAACTGCTAATTATAAGGTGTATTTTAAAGCATTATTGAACATTAAAAGGCAGATAATACTTGTATAATGCATTACGAATGCAGGCTTCATGGATTGTGTTGGCTGAGTGAACTTTCACAGTCGCTGGACACAGTTGGGCTTCATGTAGCTTAAATAAAGAGTGTTTTAATGACAGATTAAGAGGATTACAGTACAAGACTGTGTGTGTGTGTGTGTGTGTGTGTGTGTAGAGCTGCTCAGCAAATAAGATATACAACCTGTTTCAAACCCTAGTGAGCACTCTTGCTGTTCTACACAGGCAGCTCCCTTCTAAGGGAGCAAAACCACACAAATATCACTTTTTATGTGACATCAATGAGATTCAACACTGATTTAGTAAAACAAAAATATGTTTAAAATATGCAATATAAACCCTGAGATCCTGCCTGAGCCCCAGAGAGAAGCGGGGAGAGAGCTGTAGAGTGTGTTGTGTTAATATTGTTCACTGAATATCTCCTCTCTCTCTCTCTCTCTCTCTCTCTCTCATTGGGGTTGTTGACCTTTAAGCAGGGGGCAAAGGCTTTACTCCTGGGGCTTCAGACATGAGAGAGAAAGAGAGAGAGAAGAGAGAGAGAGAGGTGAGAGACCATAAAGACCTCCTCATGAAGTCAAACATGCATTTGATTTGTGCCCTGCAGGTTTGCGGAGGCCATGACGGTCACCACCGGGACGAAGCACCAGGAGATTCACATCGACAGATGCCCGTCAGAGCCGAGGCCGGCGAACACACTCCTGATCACACACTCCTCTGGTGTTCAGACAGGTACAAGAGTCCGGACAGGTTTCCTCTCATCTGCTATTGGCCAGACACACAGATAGCCCTGCCCCCAAACTCATGTGATTGGTTAAGTCAGAAGTTGTCCTGTCAGGCCGCTCATTCCCTGCAGGCAACTGAGCGTTTAAAGGTGCAGTGTGTACATTTTGGTGGCATCCGGTGGTAAGGATGTGAATTGCAACCAGCTGAAGTTACTGTACGGCGGCCGACAGGAAGTGATGTCGTCATCTGAGACAGCAGAGAGTAGCCAGGTTTCTTTACAAAAATAATTACAAAAATTATTCAGTAAAACAATATATTATTGTGAATATTATTGTCACTTGTTCATCATTGTCAGTGTTTTTTGCTGACTTTAGTGAGCTTCTTTGCACGAAGAACAACATAGTGATGAAACACGTTTGTCCCTTCACGACCACCGTAGAAACATGACGATGTGTAGATAGAAATGGCTTATTCTAAGCTAATAAAAACTTAATGGTCTATATACACCACTGAAAACAGGGTTATGTACAGTATATTATATTGCATTTCTATCAACAGATTCTCCTAAATATCACACAGCGCAACTTTAAAAGACGTCCAAACACAGTCCAGGCGTCAAGGCTAAAACAAGGCATAATTTGGGCTGTCAGTAAAAAATGTAACAGGACGTCTAAACCATTGCCCAAGAATAGATTAAATAGTAAATGGACTGTATTTATACAGTGCTTTCACAGACCCAATGGCCACCAAAGCACTTTTTCTTATTGCCTCACTTTCACCCATTCATACACCGATGGGTTTGCGTCCTCACACACACACACACACACACACACACACACACACACACACACAGCTGGGGTTAGGTGTCTTCCTTATGGACACCTTGACACTTGGTCAGGTGGAACCAAGGATTGAACCACCAACCTTCCGGTTTGTAGACAACCTACATGAACCACTGAGTCACCGCTGAGGGCTGCACAATATTGGTAAAAAATGGCATTGCGATATTTTATATTTCCGCGATATATATTGCGATATTAGAACAATTTCCCCAGATGATTTGAATAGCTCTATTTGGAGAATGAATCATTGAATGACTGGGGTGGTTTTGTTATAGAGTATATCCGCATAGAAACTAATATCAATTAATTGAATGTTGTTTACTAATGTAGTTAACAGGTTATGTTAACAGGATGCTGCACATTAGTGGTGGTTGAGGAGATTCCCCTTCCCCCTATATAAAGCACTTTGAGTGCAGAGAAAAGCACTATATAAATGTAATGAATTATTATTATTATTAATGTAGTTAACTAGACTTTAATAAATGGAACCTTATTGAAAATTGTTTCCGATTTATGTCTCTTAAGTTCAGTGTTGAATAGATCAGTTGTTTTAACCATTCATTAAAGTGAATCGGTTCAAATGAGTCATTAGTTCGCGAATCGGACGTTTCATTAACGGACTCACGCCATACCCGCTGTGTGATTATCCAGGCAGGTTAGGACATCGCACAAGATTTGTGTCAACACAGAAAACATTTCATCACTGGATCGCATTTTATTTATTTATTTTTATTGAAAGTGTGGTTTATGTAATGTCATCTGAATGTGTGGACCAGCAATTCACAACCAGTGGTAGTTCAGAAAAAAAGGTCTTCCGATCTTTTACCGTCATGTATTCTCAAAGATATTCAGTCAACTCAATTCATTGATATGCTCGAGCACGGGAGAGCAAGGGAGTTTGAAGACGGTGAGTGCAACGCGTAACTCGGGACTTTCTCTCTCAGTTAAACGAGCGCAGAAGTCACTCATCGTCATCTACATCATTCACCGGTCAAGCTTTGGCGGGACGAAAATGCGCTTTAGTAAGGCTGACAGAAAACAGAGCGCAAGTTCCAGTCTTCTTGCGCTTGATGTTTAAACTGACAGGACTTGCAAATTGATAAACTCTCACTATGATGGATGGTTAAACTTTGCATATGATTTAATCCGTGAATCACAAGCGTTATGGGCCGGGTAGCTGCTGGCACGCAGCCTACTGATCACGAATCACGGATTAACTACGATCCTGAGTCACATCGCACATTCTTGCGATGTGACTATCGTGGATGCGCACATCGCGATATCGATGTTAAAGTTATACATCGTGCAGCCCTAGTCACCGCCGCCCCTGACTAGTCATCAGTTAGAAAACAAACACATGAAATAAGTGATGAAATGAAACCAAACACCCTTTAATCTCTGTTTACTTTGCTCACATGATGGAATATCATACATCTCGCAAGTTATTTTGGCAGAAACACCATGTAACCAAATTCAAGGTTATTTTGGCTAGTAAGTGTGTTACTCAAAGTCGGACTAAAGATGTGTGTCATCAGTAGGGTTGGGTATCGAAGAATCAAGTATCGATTGGAACCGGGACTAACTTTTCGTTTTTCCCGAAATCGTTCAAAAGTTAAAATTTCGTTTCCTAGATTCGATGTTCACAGTCCGCCGACCAGAAGAAGAAACCGCTGAACAACACCAACGAAGAAGCGTCTACCGGAAGTGTTGGCATAACCGCGCGAGTCAAACATGAGTAGCTTACGTCGGCGGTTCCAAAGTGTGGCTTCACTTTTCTAAAAATAACGAAATCTCGGCAAAATGCTAAATTTGTGACAAAAGGAGTATTTCCTTCAGAAAGACCATTGGTTAGCAAGGTTAGCTAAACTTTTTTGACCCTGCCTCTTAAAAGAATCAGATTCGAGAATCGTTAGGAACCAGAATCAAAACAAGGAATCGGAATCAGAATTGTTCAAATTTAAACGATACCCAACTGTTGTCATCAGCGTAGCATTGATAGGAAAACCCATGTTTCTGAATCACAGATCCGAGTGATGATGTAGATGGAGAAGAGAAGCGGTCCCAGCACTGAGCCCTGAGGCACTCCAGTAGATAGATGTTGGGTTTCAGACATCTCACCCCTCCACCACACCCTGAAGGACCTACTGAGAGGTGAGACTCAAACCATTGGGGTGCGGTTCCTTTCATCTTGAGGGTTAACAGGAGGATCTGGTGGTTAAACATGTCAATGATCCAGCAAGACCAGTACTGAGGATTTGGAATCTGCTCCTCTCTCTCTCTCTCTCACACACACATGCACACTCACTCACTCACTCGTTGTGTTTTCATGTGTTTTATTGGAACTTTCCATAGACATGATGATTATACTGAATCCCCTTACACTAAACCTACCATCACTAAAAACTTTCTGCATCTTTACCTTTTTAAAAACACACTTAGTATGATTTAGAAGCAGTTTTATTTATGGAGACCAAAAACTTTGGATATTGCCATCTTTGTAAGGACATTTTTGTCCCCAAAATTTTCCATATTTTTGTCCCTAAATTTAGGGTTTACCAGTATACATGCACACACACAGAGAGAGAGAGAGATATAAATACACATTTCCATGCATAAACATACTGAGAACTTGTATTTTAACACTTGGCTGATTAAAATCAGTTTTCTATGAACCCAGAGGACAGTTTGTTGGTACTTCAGTGAGTCAGTGGTGAACGTCAGTCCTGGTGTGTGTGTGTGTGCGTGTGTCCTTCATGAGCCACCCGCAGCTCGTCTAAATCGCTCGCTCAAAAACCCCATCTGGTCCATCATTATTGCCCTTGTGTGTGTGTGTGTGTGTGTGTGTGTGTGATGCTGTAGGCCTGAAGAGATCTGGACGGGTCACCTGAAATATTTCTGATCTTCTGAGACTTAACAAAGACTTGCAGAAGTGAACATGAACATGCACTACATACTTTACAATACATATTACATGTAGATTCATGCACTAACACACACTTTTGTCCAGAGAGCAGCATAAGCAGAACATCACAGAGCTAACAATATTTATAGTGTACGATGCCAGCATATACACTGTAGACATCTGTGTATGCAACACACGCTTTTGTTTCAGTCATATTATAATACAGTTACACTGGAAAAATGGGTGAATGGTTTAATTAGCGCTGGGCAACGATTAAGAGCATCCAAAATAAAAGTTTGTGTTTACATAATATATGTGTGTGTATAATTCTTTAGTGTTTTTAGTGTATAAATACACACATATGCATGTATATATTTGAGAAATATTTGCATGTATCTACTGTATACAAATATATGTATATATAATTTATATTATATATAAATACAAATATTTTATATATAAATAACACATTTTTCTTAAATATATACATGCATGTGTGTGTATTGATATTTACAAAATTATTATACACGGTACACACACATATTATGTAAACACAAACTTTTATTTTGGATGTGATTCACATCAAAAGATACTGAAACTAACACATTGAATTAAATGTGACATTTTGAACTGGAGTAGTATTTTCTTGTAAAACGTATCTAATAATATGTGTTTTATTTACAACTTCAAAAAAATGTCTAATGCATTTTGCACACACAGTACTTTTGGTTGATTTGCCACACTGTAAACAGCAGGTGCATTGCATTATGGGATCTGCATAGTTCAGGTCAATACATATGAACCTTCGCATGCTGCAGGAATAGTATGCAGTTCTGAATGTGTTTTTGTTTCTTATACATCAGGTGTTTTTGCGGCGTCACCCGCCTGGACATACATGCTGATGTACTCTCAGCGTTGGCATGGAAACACACTCCGTGTGTTTGGCACCGTGACACGTCTGAGGCGGGAGAGGCAGGTAACACTTTAACTTTGTTATGCTTTTATCTGCCAGGTCCGTGGGAGACCCTTTGCATGTGTGTGTGTGTGTGCGTGTGTGTGCATGATGTCACCGCTGTGTGTGTGTGTGTGTGTGTTAGCCAGAATCCCTGCCTACTGCAATAATATAGAGCACGCTGTGACCAAACCCTCCCGCTGATATTACATTTTCCACTGAAGCTGATGCCCGGTGCACGAGTGTGTGTGTGTGTGTGTGTGTGAACCTCTGGAACGTGTGCACTACACACACTCACACTCCAGAGTCAGTTTAGAAATGGATTCTGGATCCTACACCCGATGGGATCTCCTGCGTACAGAGATTAATATGCCAAACAATTACTGAATTATATTAAGTGGCAGAATAATTGTTTATTGTGATGCTTTTAACTATTTTTATTTTAATCATTCTGCATTTAAATGAATTTTATAATTTTTAAAAAATGTAAATAAATTGTAATATATTTTAAAATCAAACCTTAATATATTTTTTATTAAATATTATATTTATATTTTATTTAATGCATTTAGTTATAATATTACTGTTTTTAAATGAATTTGACTATTTTAAAATCAAACCTCCATATGAAATATATTTTAAATAAAATGTAATATATTTAGCTTTTTATTTTTGCATTTCTTTTATTTAAATCATTTATTATGCTTAGGCTTTTAAATACATTTGACATTTTTAAAAATAAAATTTTCATATATTTTAACATGATTTGTCAATACAATTTAAATAAAAAAATCATATTATTTTTGAATGTTGTTTATCTGTAATATACTAATGACTATTGCATTTGTAATGTAAACATTGAAACTTGCTTTTTAAAGATTTTCTATTTATTAATTATAAGAAAATGCATATAAAATTGTATGGACTGATCTGCAGGTTGCAAACGTGTTTTAGATTATTAATATTTTTCTTTAATTATAAAGCGTGATTAAATTAAAAGCACACCAGAATGTAGCGAGTGTGTGTTGTGTATTTAAATGAAAGTTTCTGAATGATGATATTGAGTAATTTGATAAATATGGAGGATTGGGCTGAAAGTTCATCATTAGAGAATCAGAGAGCACACAAACGTTTGGTGTCCTGAGAAAGCCAATCACAGCCGGTGATTTAATTCCGCTGAAAGGACAGCGACAGAAACGGGACGCTGAATGACATAATCGGAGAGGCTCTGACTCTAACACCTCCACTCGCTCGCCGTGAGGCTGAAAGGTCAGCGAGATGTTTTGGCATTCTGACCCTCGTTTGAGGCGCTGATGATGATGATGCTGATAATGATGATGCTGATGATAATAGGTCATGTGACATGTGGCGGCCAATAACGCGGTGTGAAGATGATCGCAGTTGTCGGAGTGTCACTACGGTGATCAGGGACGGGACGTTGATCGGTATAAACTCAGATCACGAGAGTAGTGTGTGTTTCTGGTGTGTGGCACAGATATCTGTCTGGGAGCGCGTGCCCTTTCCCTGCGCGCACGTGTGTGTGTGTGTGTGTGTCGGATCCGAGCTGAATTCTTCCACACCTCTCTGTGTTCTGCCTGAAGGCTCTGACAGGTTCGATTTCTTCTCCCCTGAATGTTGAGCTGCGAATGAGATTCTCCAAATGAGACATGAGACACACACACACACACACACACACACACACACACACACACACACACACACACACACACACACACACACACACACACACACACACACACACACACACACACACACACACACACACACACACACACACACACACACACGTCGAGCTGGAACTTGACCTGGCCTTCTCACCTCTGGTTCCCCTGAATCTGTGAACATACACGAAAAACACAAACATCACCAGACCAGGAGACATCACATTTCTATTCTATTCTGTTCTGTTCTGTTCTGTTCTATTCTATTCTATTTATTATTCTATTCTATTCTATTCTATTCTATTCTATTCTATTCTATTCTATTCCATTCCATTCTATTCATTCATTCTATTCCATTCTATTCCATTCTATTCCATTCCATTCCATTCTCATTCCATTCTATTTCCATTCTATTTCATATTCTATTCCATTCCATTCCATTCCATTCCATTCTATAGTTGTTTTTCATCTTTGTTGTTTCTACATTAATTTGTTAATTTAATGTGAAATGATATATTACAATATAAAAATATATTACAGATTTTAATGTTAGCTGCAATTAATCATAATTAATTACAGAAAATATGTTAGTCTATCTATCTATATTTTACAATGTTATATATATATATATATATATATATATATATATATATATATATATATATATATGTATATATATATAAATATAAATTTTTTTCAGGGCTGGGATTGCGATTAATCGCATCCAAAATAAAAGTTTGTGTTTACATAATATATGTGGCGCACTGTGTGTAATTTATTATATATATATATATATATCAAATATAAATGCATGTGTATATATATATATATATATATATATATATATACACACGCATTTATATTTAAGAGAAAAAATATTCTTTATGTATAAAATATTTATATTTATATATAATATAAATCTATTTACAGTATATACATGAAAGTATTTTTTAAATATATACATGCATGTGTGTGTATCTATATATATAAAATAATTATACACAGTGCACCCACACAAACACAAACTTTTATTTTGGATGCAATTAATTCGTTTGATATATATATATATATATATATATATATATACAATGTACATTGTATACAAATATGTACAAACATGTAAATTTGTGGTGCTGTGTAAATCTAAAAGTTTTAAAGAAAAAGCAGAAATATGTTATTTTGATGCATTTCTTCTAAATATTGAATACATATCCAGTTCAGAGTCAGTTGATTATTTGTATAGCACATTTCACACTTGTTTCAAAGCAGCTTTTTTAATGTTTTAGCATCTAAACAAAAGAGGGATGCTGATTATACAATAGCTGGTTATAAATCTGCATATGTCTTCTGTTTAGATTAAATACTTGAAAAGCTGCTTTGAAACATGCAGCAACGAGTAGAAATTAAAAAAAGATATATAATAATAACGAGGAGTAAACAGTAAAGCATAAAAATAAAATGACAGACCAGCAAAAAACAGAAAATAAGTGTGTGTGAATGACTTGTTAATGAGTGACAGAACAGCTCAGAGCTGCTGAGTGTGTGTTTCTCAATCAGACTCGGCCCACAGGAAACACACACTCTCACTGAATCACCGAGGCAGATTCAGACTGATCTCAGTATCAGACGTCTGTGATCACCAGAGATGAGCTTTAAATCTAATAATGCATGTTAAAACAGTTTAAAACATCAAGTCTGAATGTTTGGAGTGTGTAGAAATGCAGTTTTAACCACAAACTCTGACACCTCGTGTACTGGAGATGAAAGATAACTGTCCTCTCTCTCTCTCTCTCTCTCTCTCTCTCTCTCTGTCGTGTGGGGATGTCTTTCTTCTAAAGC
>JAQIUQ010002604.1:95000-105000 GCA_030378365.1 Hybognathus amarus | reverse complement strand
AAAATATGTATTTTCCATAGAGAAATTTTAAGTTCTTACCAAAAACTTTACATTCTTTCCATAAACTTTACATTCCCTCCAGAACTCTTCACGTTCCCTAGAGAAATTTTACGTTGTGTCAGAACTGAAGCTGCTCCTACAGAAGACCCTTCATATTGAGTAAAACTAATGAGATGATTTTGTAGGGCAGCAGTTGGTAGTTTCCATGTGGTGGCATTGTGTGTGTGTGTGTGTGTGGCGGGCATAGTCTCCAGGGCAGATGGGTTTGTCTTGCGCTGGACTCTGGCTCTCTGGTGTCTCCCCGGGAGCAGATCCTCCTCAGGGACTGGAAATCCTCCCACCGGGTGCTGACCAAACCCTGAGGGCCCGTGGAGATGCCAGGAGGACCTTGGTGCCAACGCATGAGTGCCAGCGTGGGGCACGGGCAGCAGGGGCCAGACCAACACACACAAACACACACATGCACAAATCCACACAGGGAAACACTTCAATACTGGCATCATTTTATTAAAGGGATAGTTCAACCAAAAATGACAATTATCCCATGATTTACTCTCCCTCAGGACAACTTAGGTGTATTTAGACAAATACAATCTGAGTTATATTAAAAAATGTCCTGGCTCTTCCCAGCTTTATAATGGCAGTGAATGGATGTTTCTGTTTTGAAGTCCATCAAAGTGAATCTGTCCATCATAAAAGTGCATCTATCATCATAAAAGTGCATCTATCCATCATAAAAGTGAATCTATCCATCATAAAAGTGCATCTATCCATCATTAAAAGTGAATCTATCCATCATAAAAGTGAATCTGTCCATCATAAAAGTGCATCTATCATCATAAAAGTGCATCTATCCATCATAAAAGTGAATCTATCCATCATAAAAGTGCATCTGTCCATCATAAAAGTGCATCTATCATCATAAAAGTGCATCTATCCATCATAAAAGTGCATCTATCCATCATAAAAGTGCATCTATTCATCATAAAAGTGCATCTATCCATCATAAAAGTGCATCTATCCATCATAAAAGTGAATCTATCCGTCATAAAAGTGAATCTGTCCATCCATGATAAAAGTGCATCTATCCATCATAAAAGTGAATCAATACTTTAAAAAAAAAAAAAAAATGAATATTTTTCTTACTCAAACTCATCGCTTCACTTCAGAAGGCCTTTATTAGGTGAGTAAATCATGTGGTAATGTTCATTTTTAGGTGAACTCTCGCTCTGAGTCTTAAGTCATCACTGTTGCTAGTGCTCATAGTGATTAGAACTAACCCGGCATACACAGATCCAGACCTGAGGGTGGAGACACCCTAGCAACCACTCAGAACACCCTAACAACCAACCACAAAACAATGAGCTAACAACCCTCAGAATGCATTTTGCATTGGTAAAAACACTCACGTTTTCTTCAGTGAATGTAAAACTATAAATAATGTAAATCTATAACGCTTGATTCACGTCACATGATCAGTGTCGCTGTACGCTAACACACACTCTCGACGCTACTGTGGTGATGTGCCTGCAGAATAATGTACTTCCATCTCAATCCCAAACTCAATTTGTTGTACCAGTGTTTTTGTGCTTTTCTTTGTCTGCCTGCGTTTGTGAGTGTTCTCGTGTGTGTGTGTGTGTGTGTTTGCTGTTTCCAGCGCTGCAAGGCGAGTTATTTCGAGCGTTCTGGTGAGAACTGTGAGTTTCTGAGCTGAAGTGTTACTTTTCTGCAGGACAAGCCACAGACCCAAGAAGTCTTGCGTTGTGTATTTGTGTAAGTGTGCAAGCTGAAACACACACACATTTACCAGATTGCTGTATTTAACACAATTGTTGGCCATTTTCATTCTCATCAATGTAATGTGAAACCAGCAGTTTACAGTGCACAGAGGTCACACACACGTACACGTGACACTTATTCTGATTCACAATAAATATAATATATTTCTGTTTGTCTCTCACATCAGGTTTTGTCTCCGGACCAGAAGCCTCTTGGATTCCTCGAGCTCTTGCAATCGTAAGTGTTTTTACGAAGAACTGCAGCTGTGTTGTTTTATGAGAACATTATATTCCTGGAGGATAAAAAAAAGTAGTTCTGTCATTTCGATTAATTGTGATTAATCACATCTAACATAAGAGTTTGTGTTTATATAATATATATGAGTGTGTGTGTGTGTGTGTGTGTGTGTGTGTAGAGAGAGTTTTTATGTTGGACATTTATATTTATATTATATGACAGCCATATATAATTATAACAATTAATACATATTGTCTTTTTCTTTAATTAATTATCATAAAAAAATAATATATATGTATACATATATATTATATATTTATAAAGTTTTTATATTACTTTATTTCAACTATATAAAAATTATTTAAGTACAATGCAAACATTTGACGTGTTGAAGATCATAAACTTACAGTATATCAATGGTGATTCGATTAAAAAATAAAATCAAATCCAAACAAAATTCAACAATGATGACTGAATTTTCAAAAGCTTCTATAATTTTCAAAAAATCTATAATTCTATAGAAATATGCACTTTTTCCTCAGGATAAGTAAATAAATAGATGTAAATGATCAGAGCGAGGGAATGAAAGTAACCCCGCTCGGGTCATTGATGAGAGGTTTGGTGAATACACACTGAGACCTCTGGCAGGAGAGAGCCACTCATGAGAGCTGGACACACACACACACTCACACACACACTCACTCACTCCTCTGTAGTCTCAAAATCAGGTGCATGTGTTGCAGACTGACGGAGTGATGGTGGAGTGTGTGTTCAGGGTATTTGTCAGTAAGACACGTGATTTGTTTTGTTCTCTGGTTTGTCTCGGGACGGGCTGAAGCTGCTCGAGTTTCCTGCCACACGACCACAACTCACTAAACTACAGCAGAATCACTGATCACACACGCCTCAGCGTCACACACACTGCTCACACACGCCTCAGCGTCACACACACTGCACATACACGCCTCAGCGTCACACACACTGCACATACACGTCTCAGCGTCACACACTGCACACACACGTCTCAGCGTCACACACTGCACACACACGCCTCAGCGTCACACACACTGCTCACACACGTCTCAGCGTCACACACACTGCACACACACGTCTCAGCGTCACACACACTGCACACACACGTCTCAGCGTCACACACACTGCACATACACGCCTCAGCGTCACACACACTGCACATACACGCCTCAGCGTACACACACTGCACACACACGTCTCAGCGTCACACACTGCACACACACGTCTCAGCGTCACACACTGCACACACACGCCTCAGCGTCACACACACTGCTCACACACGTCCTCAGCGTCACACACACTGCACACACACGTCTCAGCGTCACACACACTGCACACACACGTCTCAGCGTCACACACTGCTCACACACGCTCTCAGCGTCACACACACTGCACACACACGTCTCAGCGTCACACACACTGCACACACACGTCTCAGCGTCCACACACTGCACACACACGTCTCAGCATCACACACACACTGCACACACACGTCTCAGCGTCACACACACTGCACACACACGCCTCAGCGTCACACACACTGCACACACACGCCTCAGCGTCACACACACTGCACACACACGCTCTCAGCGTCACACACACTGCACACACACGCCTCAGCGTCACACACACTGCACACACGCGGTCTCAGCGCCACACACACTGCTCACACACGCGTCTCAGCGTCACACACACTGCTCACACACGCCTCAGCGTCACACACACTGCTCACACACGCCTCAGCGTCACACACACTGCACACACACGTCTCAGCATCACACACACTGCTCACACACGCTCTCAGCGTCACACACACTGCTCACACACGCCTCAGCGTCACACACTGCACACACACGCCTCAGCGTCACACACACTGCACACACGCGTCTCAGCGTCACACACACTGCTCACACACGCCTCAGCGTCACACACACTGCACACACACGTCTCAGCATCACACACACTGCACACACGCGTCTCAGCGTCACACACACACTGCACACACACGTCTCAGCGTCACACACACACTGCACACACACGCCTTAGCGTCACACACACTGCACACACACGCCTCAGCGTCACACACACTGCACACACACACTGCTCAACACGCGTCTCAGCATCACACACACTGCACACACACGCTCAGCGTTCACACACACTGCACACACACGCTCTCAGCGCCACACACTGCACACACACGTCTCAGCGTCACACACACTGCACACACACACTGCACACACGCGCTCAGCGTCACACACACTGCACACACACGTCTCAGCGTCACACACACTGCACACACACTCAGCGTCACACACACTGCGAGGGAGCCGAGCTGTGAGTGCAGTGTGCGTGAGTCACACTGCAGTGTGTGTCCGGTCACACTGCACTGACACACACTCACACATGTCTCAGCATCACACACACTGCACACACACACTGCACACACACACTGCACACACACACTGCACACACAGCTCAGCTCCTCACACACACTGCACACACTGCACACACACACACAGCTCCTCACACACACTGCACACACACTGCACACACAGCTCAGCTCCTCACTCACACTGCACACACTGCACACACAGCTCAGCTCCTCACACACACTGCACACACTGCACACACTGCACACACTGCACACACAGCACAGCTCCTCACACACACTGCACACACAGCACAGCTCCTCACACACACTGCACACACTGCACACACAGCTCAGCTCCTCACACTGCACACACTGCACACACAGCTCAGCTCCTCACTCACACTGCACACACTGCACACACTGCACACACAGCACAGCTCCTCACACACACTGCACACACAGCACAGCTCCTCACACACACTGCACACACTGCACACACAGCTCAGCTCCTCACTCACACTGCACACACTGCACACACTGCACACACAGCACAGCTCCTCACACACACTGCACACACTGCACACACAGCTCAGCTCCTCACTCACACTGCACACACTGCACACACAGCACAGCTCCTCACACACACTGCACACACTGCACACACTGCACACACAGCTCAGCTCCTCACACACACTGCACACACTGAACACTAATCCATTACTTTAATATGTAAAAATTATATAAATATAGAATGCTCTGCTTTTTATATGTATATATTTAATATTTTTATTATAGAATATTATATAGAAAAAGGACAATATATTTACATAAATATAAAGAATATATAAATTACCAAATTGTTAAATATATATCACATTATTTTAACTATATACAATTATATAGAATACATATGTGTATATGGATGTGTGTGAATTTGCTTCTTTTTATAAATGGTTTTTATTATATATAGGAAAATAACATATTTCTTAAATATAAAGATTAAATTATTATTTCATAAAATACATAAAACAAATACAATTTAGTATATATATATATATATATATATATATATATATATATATATATATATATATATATATAAATCACAAAATCTGGTTTATCATATAAAATATAATACACATACTTTTAAATTTATATACAGTTATATTTGTATTGTAGAATTTTATAATATATTATAATATACTATTATTAGTATTATTATTGAATTAAAAAATGTTTAATTATATCAAATATAATTCATATATATTTATTTATTATCTATTTTTTATATACATTATTGAATTACAAAATAATTGTAAAAATATATTTGATCTAAATATATATTTTTAAAATATGACACTTGTATATATATATATATATATATATATATATTAATTTCTCATTATAATTTCTTCAGATCTGAATGATGTTATAATTAAAGCACCAGTTCTGAAGAAATTCTTGCTACAAATTTTGTAAAGTGTGTAACATGATGTTGAGTGTCGGTGTTTCCTTTCTCAACGAGACACTTAAACGCTGCCGGCACAACACACACACACACACACACACACACACACACACACACACACACACACACACACACACACACACACACACACACACACACACACACACACACACACACACACACACACACACACACACACACACACACAGGTACAGCATTAGGGCTGTGTTTACATCAGACGACACATGTTCAGCCCCGGGGCCGTGTGTGTGTGGTGTTCAGAGAAAGCAAGTGAGATGTAGTGGGCGTATCGGGGCTCAATACACTGACATGTGGCGCTTTATGAGTGTAAAACTCTCGGACTGAAGATTATCATTCGTTAATGAGCGTTTGGGTTGCTCTCCTTCACTCGTTCTCTCACGCTCTGCGATTCTTTTGCTTTGTTGCGCAGCTTCAGATGGAGGATAGACGCGGGACAGACACTGGTAATTAAAGCAGCGGGTGGCGTGTGTGTGTGTGTGCGTCTCCTCCTCTTTTCTGTTCACTCCAGAATTGATCATTGTGTAAAGCCAATGTGGCCTCGGGCAGTTCTGACACATTCTAATGACGCTTTTCACACACATGCACACACACTCACTTTCTCTGTTCTTGCAAACTCGTTCGTTTGGCCTCTACAAGTATAATAGCTATATTAAATCCTCTGGTTAATATACTAGCACACACACACGCAAACACACACATCTCTACGGCCTGTGGAGTGTGTTTCGACACGGGCTTCATCCAGGCCTGTAGGGACCGTCTCACACATGTCTTGATTATAGCCTGGATGAGTCCACACACACACACACACACACACACACACACACACACACACACACACACACACACACACACACACACACACACACACACACACACACACACACACACACACACACAGACCGATTTCATCTCAGACACAACCAGAGCAGAGATTATTGTAAACCTTATTGTAAAGTGTTTTCATATCATTTTAGTGTTTCATTTCTAGGTTCTCTTAATTAAAAAGTCAAAATTCTACTGTTATTTATAGTATATAGTTATTGTTATAGTCTTGTTATTGTTTTTACTTGTTGTGATATTTAATAATTGACTTTACATGACTTTTTTTCTCTTAATTATGACTTTTCCTTTTTATCTCACAACTATGACTGACTATCTCGGAATTATGATTAACCAACGCATGAATGTGTTTTAGTCATCTTTTCTCAGTTCATCCTCTCCTGATTTGACCTTTCAAATCCTACACTTGATGCCTTTGACCTTTGACCTCTAACTGGCGATCCTTCCTTGATCATAATATGCTAGTTGTGTGTGTTTTTACAGTTAGCCTGTGTATGATTCCTCAAATCACGTGTTGAGAAGCGATGCGCTGTTTCTTTATCAACTGATCAGACACACATGGCAACCATTCACAGCACCCTAGCAACCGCACAACAACCATTCACACCCTATACATGAGTTTCTAACTTAGTATGTTAAACTTTGTCTTGTTTATCTTTTAAAAAAGTCAAGATACATTCGCTTTAGAAGGAAATACTGAGGGTTGAGGAACACTGTGTGTGAGTGTAAGATGCTTGTGTGTCTTCCTGCATCTCGCTCTCTGGAAATAAACCAGTTTGGCATTAAACCCCCAGAGCAGAATGAGCAGAGTGTGTGTTCGGGCCTTTGGAGACGAGCTGGAGTGACCTCAGAGTGTGTGTTCAGGCCTCGTTCGGGCCTTGGAGAGTGTGTTCAGGCCTCAGAGTGTGTGTTCATGCCTCGTAGTGTGTGTTCAGGCCTCAGAGTGTGTTCAGGCCTCAGAGTGTGTGTTCAGGCCTCAGAGTGTGTGTTCAGGCCTCAGAGTGTGTGTGTCAGGCCTCAGAGTGTGTGTTCAGGCCTCAGAGTGTGTGTTCAGGCCTCAGAGTGTGTGTTCAGGCCTCAGAGTGTGTGTTCAGGCCTCAGAGTGTGTGTTCAGGCCTCAGAGTGTGTGTCAGACCTCAGAGTGTGTGTTCAGGCCTCAGAGTGTGTGTTCAGGCCTCAGAGTGTGTGTTCAGACCTCAGAGTGTGTGTTCAGGCCTCAGAGTGTGTGTTCAGGCCTCAGAGTGTGTGTTCAGGCCTCAGAGTGTGTGTTCAGGCCTCAGAGTGTGTGTTCAGGCCTCAGAGTGTGTGTTCAGGCCTCAGAGTGTGTGTTCAGGCCTCAGAGTGTGTGTTCAGGCCTCAGAGTGTGTGTTCAGGCCTCAGAGTGTGTGTTCAGGCCTCAGAGTGTGTGTTCAGGCCTCAGAGTGTGTGTTCAGGCCTCAGAGTGTGTGTTCAGGCCTCAGAGTGTGTGTTCAGGCCTCAGAGTGTGTGTTCAGGCCTCAGAGTGTGTGTTCAGTGCCTCAGAGTGTGTGTTCAGGCCTCAGAGTGTGTGTTCATGCCTCAGAGTGTGTGTTCAGGCCTCAGAGTGTGTGTTCAGGCCTCAGAGTGTGTGTTCAGGCCTCAGAGTGTGTGTTCAGGCCTCAGAGTGTGTGTTCAGGCCTCAGAGTGTGTGTTCAGGCCTCAGAGTGTGTGTTCAGGCCTCAGAGTGTGTGTTCAGGCCTCAGAGTGTGTGTTCAGGCCTCAGAGTGTGTGTTCAGGCCTCAGAGTGTGTGTTCAGGCCTCAGAGTGTGTGTTCAGGCCTCAGAGTGTGTGTTCAGGCCTCAGAGTGTGTGTTCAGGCCTCAGAGTGTGTGTTCAGGCCTCAGAGTGTGTGTTCAGGCCTCAGAGTGTGTGTTCAGGCCTCAGAGTGTGTGTTCAGGCCTCAGAGTGTGTGTTCAGGCCTCAGAGTGTGTGTTCAGGCCTCAGAGTGTGTGTTCAGGCCTCAGAGTGTGTGTTCAGGCCTCAGGAGTGTGTGTTCAGGCCTCAGAGTGTGTGTTCAGGCCTCAGAGTGTGTGTTCAGGCCTCAGAGTGTGTGTTCAGGCCTCAGAGTGTGTGTTCAGGCCTCAGAGTGTGTGTTCAGGCCTCAGAGTGTGTGTTCAGGCCTCAGAGTGTGTGTTCAGGCCTCAGAGTGTGTGTTCAGGCCTCAGAGTGTGTGTTCAGGCCTCAGAGTGTGTGTTCAGGCCTCAGAGTGTGTGTTCAGGCCTCAGAGTGTGTGTTCAGGCCTCAGAGTGTGTGTTCAGGCCTCAGAGTGTGTGTTCAGGCCTCAGAGTGTGTGTTCAGGCCTCAGAGTGTGTGTTCAGGCCTCAGAGTGTGTGTTCAGGCCTCAGAGTGTGTGTTCAGGCCTCAGAGTGTGTGTTCAGGCCTCAGAGTGTGTGTTCAGGCCTCAGAGTGTGTGTTCAGGCCTCAGAGTGTGTGTTCAGGCCTCAGAGTGTGTGTTCAGGCCTCAGAGTGTGTGTTCAGGCCTCAGAGTGTGTGTTCAGGCCTCAGAGTGTGTGTTCAGGCCTCAGAGTGTGTGTTCAGGCCTCAGAGTGTGTGTTCAGGCCTCAGAGTGTGTGTTCAGGCCTCAGAGTGTGTGTTCAGGCCTCAGAGTGTGTGTTCAGGCCTCAGAGTGTGTGTTCAGGCCTCAGAGTGTGTGTTCAGGCCTCAGAGTGTGTGTTCAGGCCTCAGAGTGTGTGTTCAGGCCTCAGAGTGTGTGTTCAGGCCTCAGAGTGTGTGTTCAGGCCTCAGAGTGTGTGTTCAGACCTCAGAGTGTGTGTTCAGGCCTCAGAGTGTGTGTTCAGACCTCAGAGTGTGTGTTCAGGCCTCAGAGTGTGTGTTCATGACCTCAGAGTGTTGTGTTCAGACCTCAGAGTGTGTGTTCAGGTCTCAGAGTGTGTGTTCATGCCTCAGAGTGTGTGTTCAGGCCTCAGAGTGTGTGTTCAGGCCTCAGAGTGTGTGTTCAGGCCTCAGAGTGTGTGTTCAGGCCTCAGAGTGTGTGTTCAGGCCTCAGAGTGTGTGTTCAGGCCTCAGAGTGTGTGTTCAGGCCTCAGAGTGTGTGTTCAGGCCTCAGAGTGTGTGTTCAGGCCTCAGAGTGTGTGTTCAGGCCTCAGAGTGTGTGTTCAGGCCTCAGAGTGTGTGTTCAGGCCTCAGAGTGTGTGTTCAGGCCTCAGAGTGTGTGTTCAGGCCTCAGAGTGTGTGTTCAGGCCTCAGGAG